>JBBPBX010031550.1:0-14783 GCA_038048925.1 Garcialebias charrua
CTCTGACTGACGAAGCCCTCTGGAGTGAGGGTGAAACGTTTCTACAAAAAAGAAACTGTCCAGATGAACTGATTGAGAATGAGCGGATTTGATACCTGGACTATTGAGAATTAACTTTCTTGTTTTTATTTTATATGTGAATGACTTGGTAAATGTGTCAGGACTCCTTAAATGTGTACTTTTCGCTGATGATACCACTTTTTTCTGTTCAGGTGAAGATATAGAACAAATGTTAGAATTGATAAAGACAGAATTTGTCAAGATACAAACTTGGTTTAAAATAAATAAATTATCATTAAATCTAGAAAAAACTAATTACATGATATTCGGTAATAAAAAGAAAACTGTTGATGTTCCACTCAAAATTGAGGATGTTGAGATTTGTAGAGTGAATGAGGTGAAGTTTTTGGGTGTTATCATTGATGACAAACTGACATGGAAACAACACATAAATTCTGTAAGAATAAAAATAGCTAAATCGATAGCAGTACTGTACAAAGTCAGAGACCTATTGAATGATAAAGCTCTGTATTTGTTGTATAACACAATCATTGTTCCACACTTAATCTATTGTATTGATGTTTGGGGGAAAGCGTGTAAAACAATCACAAAGCCTATTTTTGTATTACAGAAAAGAGCTGTAAGAATTATCACTAGAAAGCATTACCGTCATCCATCAAGTACATTATTTTATCAACTAAAATTATTGAAGTTCCATGATTTGGTAGACTATAATATTTTATCAGTTATGTATAGAGCTCAAAATAATGCATTACCTTTAAATATCCAAATGCACTTTGTTAAAAGACAAAGTTGTTATAATCTTAAGGGAACAGAGTTGTTTGTAAAACCACAATTCAGAACCAGTTTGAAGGGACGTTCTACCTCAATCCAGGGAATTAGATTATGGAATGGCTTGGAGAATGTAGTTAAAAATGCCAAGTCAATGTTTACATTTAAAAAAATGATCAAAACAAATGTGTTAAAAAAATATATGTGAAATAACGTGATGTGTATTGTATTAGTTAGAAAATTAGAAAGAGTTAGTCATTTTGTACTGTTAGTTAGAAAATTAAAAAAGAGTTAATAATTTTGTACTGTTGGTTGAAGAATATTATTGTTTAACCTGACTGTTGGAAAAAGTTGGTTGAAAATTATTATTGTTTACATGGTTTGACTACTGTTGTTTAATCTGATTGTTGGAGATAAGGGGCAGATATAATAAGATTTATTCTTCTTTCTGCCACCTTTCATTTTTTTACATCTTGTACACTATCATTATGAGATTGCCTTGTATTGTTTCTTTTGTAAAAAAATGAACAAATTTAATAAACAAACATAAACAAACATAAACAAACATTTAATTCTGTTGCTCCTTGTAGCACTTTGAGATTTTCATTAATGAAAAGTGCGTTATAAATTGAATTCATTATTATTATTATTATTATTATTATTATAAGATTGAGCTGAATACAGCTCATCAGACTGAAGAAGTATTTAAGATGAAAGACGAAACGTTTCTACAATAGACCTTTTACCAGTTGACGTCATCACGCAAAGCTCGCATGAAACGAGCGTTCTGATTGGACGGCAAAAAGCCCTAACCGGATGCAGGGGCTCGGGAAGGGGCCGAGGAGCTTCGTAATGATAGCGAGTTGTAATTTAGAAGCTTGTTTTCTTAAAATAGTGAACAACCGCTGGTCAAAATGCCTGAACATTGTGCCGCGGACACGAGAGGAGGAAACCGCACGCCCATACACATTGTCTTAGACAGGGTTGCTTTTTTGGCTACAGATGAACCGTGCGCGCGGCGGGGCTGCCTGAACCTTCACCCAGGCAGGAGCCACTAATGCCTAGTACCCACTGCCCCCTTTGTCGAGCGGCCGAAGCGGCCGGTTTACATTCAAAGTCTATGGAGGAGACGCGTGGAGTCACGGCGAACAAGGAAGCGGCGCGATTCAAGTGATCGAAGCGGCGCGGGGGCAGCCTGCACACGCACGCGCGCGTCGCCGTCGAGCCGCCGACGTCCCAAATGTTGATCTCTGGCGGCTCGACGCATCCGGCAAACAGTCGGGAGAGCCTCGCTATCTGATTACACAACCACAACGGGACTTTTTTCGGACTTTTTAAACTCACCGGATCGAGCCTCCAGGAATTGGAACCAAACTCCGGTAAGAAACGTGGCATTTTTACAGTTGCTGCTGACAGGCTGCTGTCCTCTCCAGTGTAGATCACCCCAAACATAAAAAAAAGTTTTAATCTCATCGAAGACCGTCGGAGGTGCAGTTAAAACAACAACTGAACCCGGAAAACAAGCCAGAGACCCCTCCCTCTGCTACCCCCTAGTGTACGTCATCAGACGGTGTTCAGTGGTTCAGTGGGACCGTGACCAGCGGCCAAAAGGGGACGGCAGGCGCGTTTCGAGTTGTGCAGTGGGTAACCGGCATCAGTCCCGGCTCAAAAAATCATGCATTTACTGGTAGCTTAATGATTTTAGAAGATTCGGTTAACGGTTGGCTTATCAAACGTTTTGACATTCCACTCACCTGCTCTTCAGTGGGGCCGAAGGAAGAATCTCCTTGCATGTCGCAGGTCGAAACAGGCAGAAACCCCAACACACGCAGCGGACCGAAGAACAACGCGGTCTCGTCGAACTAGCTAGCTGCTGCTAGCTTAGCAGCTGTCCAGTAGCATTCCGCTGCGGGAGATCGTTCTCCGCCCTGTCTGTTTCCCATATCCAAGATGTAATGTAGGAACGTAATCCACGGAGCTTGGATCATTAATGTCCATGCCAGATAAAAAACGCACACACGTTGATGCTTCGTGCCGGGGTGAAATCCTGCCTGTACCGGCCGGCGGTGGTACTGGTTTGCTCCACATCTTCCTTCTTTTAGTCGCTCTACTCGACTTTCCCAGAGGGACGTTGTAAAACGAACAAGTCTCACCTTCTTCTTTTACTCGTTGAAGTTGCCTGGAACAATTATAAACACAATAAAAGTCTTATTTCTCCACCGCGACCGTTGCCAGTAACGACAACACTCCAGTTGCGTGCCCGTGCTTCCGGTTGAGTCTGGAAAAATGCGAGTGCGCATGCGCGATGATGTCAACTGGTAAAAGGTCTATTGTTGGTTTTGTTTTGTTTTTTTGAATTTGCAGAGGACCAGACTTAACTTTTTTAGATTTTGGAAAGTGTTACTCATTGTGACATGAACACTCAGTTGAACCTTATGTGGTAACATCTTCAAAAACATAACTTTACTGTAGTTGTGTAAAAACTGTTACAGTAAAGGTATAAAAATTCCCTTTTGGAAATAAAGGCTTACTTTCTGTGTCCTGTTAAAGATTTGCATGATGTTTCTAATATGAAGTGTGTCTCCTCCCATTTAGTGTTGTAGTACTCAAGACCGGTCTTGGTCTTGAAACCAGTCTCAAGACCACTTTTTCATGGTCTTGGTCTTGTATCGGACTCGACTGCATTTGGTCTCGGTCTTGTCTCGGTCTTGTCTCGGTCGCGTACATTGAGGACTCAGGATTTTATTTCAAGACCACAGCTGTGGAAATATCACTAAATTGCCAGAATATTGTCCAGTTAATCAATCAATCAATCAAAACTTTATTTCAGACGCATATGGTCCATAGTAACAAAAACAACCACCACCAAAAATAAAAAATATATAAAAAATTAAAAAGATAACATCAACAAGACACAGTAAAAATAGAATGTTCATCCATTGCCAAATAATTTGAGGCGCCAGTGATTCCACAGACTTGAATAGAACCTAACCGAGCTTTGTGCAGGGTTGGTCAGAGTATAGATGATGCTATTTGCAGAGTTTGTTAGCCTACACATACATCTGTACATAAGGTTACGAAGCACAGCTGCACAAGTTGGTACATTGGCATTTGCAAACATCTGGCTGGCACTACTCCATCGCGGCAGCTTAAGCAACATCCTCATGCCATCATTGTAATTTGTTAACATCTTTGTTTTTATTGGATGCAAAACGTCCTGATTCAAATCCAAGCGATAACGTGACTCATTGCTAAATACATGCTTTTTGTTACTGCTGTCATGCCCACCCCCTTTCACTCGCACATTTTTCTGTACCAACAGAACAATACAACAACAAAACGTAATGTCGCAACCAGGAGTGAAAGTAAGCTGGTATGGATAATCTGTGAAAAGATTGAGCTCCAAGACTTGAGGTCTTGGTCTTGACTTGGTCTCGAACCACAAAAGTCTTGGTCGGCACACTCTGGTCTTGGTCTTTTCTCGGTCTTGGGTTAGGCGGTCTTGACACTACTCCCATTGGAGGACAACTCCCCCAATGGGATAGTTAAGGGTTCAGTTCCACCAGCAGTCACTAGTGATGTTTGATACCAGGATTTTCTGGTCCGATACGATACCGGATAAAATCCATGCGAGTATTGGCGGTATCGATTCTGATACTTTGTGCAAATATGCATAATGTATCGGGTAAACCTTAAAAAGCAGTGTATTCAAATCAAAGTCGCACAAAGAATTCAAGACAACGTAATTTATTTATTTTAAACTCAAGAGTATGTTGATGCAGTGGCCTCATTTAGTCTGAGCTTATAAAACAAAAAACAAATAAAAAACAACAGTACATCATACAAAATATGTGAAAATATTTTTTCAAACAATTAAAAAAAGGAAAATCATAAATTACTATAAATTATTAAATATCTATTAAATAATAAGAGATATGTTTAAGATAATATGTTATATCTTGTCCATATTTTGTAGTATACAGTACTGTATATTTTTCAGAGTTCACCAAGTCTGTTTTATCATCGTTGCTCTGTATGATTTGATGATACCTAGTCCATGTAATCCACTTCACTCTTAGAAATGAAGTGTTCAATTTACTTAACCAAGTTAAGTGACCCCGTTCCACTAAACTGAGTTGAGTAAATGTAAAGAGTATTATTAATTTACTTTTAACATAATAATTAAAGTAAATTCAAGCAAACTGATTTAACTAAGTTCAGCATTGGAGCTTTAAGTTTGTTTAACTTAATATTGTTAAGTTAAATTTAACAGATGCTATTAGAATCTACTTATGCCTGTTTAGTTCAGTTTACTCAACATTATTGAGTTGTCTAAAAAAGCTAAGTCTGGTCCTCTGGACATTCAAAAAAAAAAAAAAAAAAAAACAAAGCAAAAAATTGTAGAAACGTTTCGTCTTTCGTCCGAAAGACTTCCTCAGTCTGAGGTGCTGGGTTCAGCTCAGTCTTATAAATAGCACCCTCTCACAGTGTTACACAACCAGTTGGCTGATGACAGCCTGAAACCAGCTGCTCACATGATCAAGGAGGACCATCAGCCTAACAATGGATCGTTAGCACCCTGATGGTTGTTTGCTATTCACAGAGGGCTGAGTGATACCAGCAATCACAGCATTGTAGGAGGGGGACAGTTGAACTCGGAGGCCTCCACCCCTGTTTAATGATGGGCGGTTTCTTTTCACAAAGATGGCCTCCTTTACTCCTCTCTCAAACCATCGTTCCTCTCTATCAAGGATGTGAACATCTTCATCCCTGAAAGAGTGACCGCTGGCCTGGAGATGAGTGTAGACTGCAGAGTCCTGACCTGATGATGTTGATCTTCTGTGCTGGGCCATCCTTTTGGCCAGTGGCTGTTTAGTTTCCCCGATATAAGACTGATCACAGCCCTCCTGACACTGAACAGCATACACAATGTTACTCTGTTTTTGCCGGGGGACTGGATCTTTGGGATGAACCAGTTTTTGCCGTAATGTATTTTGAGGTTTAAAAGCCACTGGGACGTTGTGTTTAGAAAATAAACGTCTCAATGTCTCTGAAACCCCTGCAACATATGGAATGGCCACTGGTCTGGGTCTGGGTTCCTTCTTTTCACCTGATGGCTGGCTGGAGTCCTGTTTGGGTTTCTTCTCTGCTTTCAGGAAGGCCCAGTTAGGATATCCACATTTCTCTAGAGCCTGTTTTGTGTGTGATTTCTCCTTCTGTCTGGCTGCTGAGTTAGTGGGGACGCTGTCTGCTCTGTGGTACAGAGTCCTGATGACTCCTAACTTGTGCTCCAGAGGGTGATGGGAGTCAAACTGTAAATACTGGTCTGTGTGGGTGGGTTTGCGGTACACCTCAGTTTGCAAATTTCCTCTATCAGAAACAGAGACCTCACAGTCCAAGAAAGCCAACCTGCCATTTCTTACATCTTCTCGTGTGAACTTGATATATTTATCCACAGAGTTGATGTGATCAGTGAAATGTTGGACTTCCTGAGATTTAATTTTAACCCAGGTGTCATCAACATACCTGAACCAATGACTTGGTGGTCTCCCCGTAAAGGATGTCAAGGCTCTCTTTTCTACCTCCTCCATGTACAGGTTGGCAACAATAGGAGAAACTGGAGACCCCATAGCACATCCATGTTTCTGCCTATAATATTGCTCCCCATATGTGAAGTAGGTTGACTGCAGGCACAGTTTCAAGAGTTGACACAGTTGCTCTGTGGAAAGCGTGGTTCTGCTGTTTTGGATTTTTCTACCTGGATTATTGAGCATGCATCAGGGTATTATTGAGTTGTATTAAAGTTATTTCATTATGTTAGTTGAACCTAATATACTCATGTTCAATTTAAACAACCAGGTTTAGTGGAACCAGGTCGCATAACTGGGTTAAGTAATTACAACATTGATTTTTTTTTTACATTTCTTTAAATGAAACAAATTAACAAATTTAAACCTTCAACTTTATTAAAAATTCAAATTTAGGAACATGGCAGTTACAAAATAAAATAGACATAAATGTCTAGTATTTCCAAGTCAATGTAAAAACAAATTAAACAAAGCTCATTTAAAAATAAATGTTATACCAATAAAATTGATACACATTAAAAAATTGTAAAATTATTGCTTTTAAATGCAAACACAAAAAAGGAGCCTTGACCAAAATAAGATGCAATCATTTTTTATGCTTCAGTAAAAGTTTTAGCAAACCATGGCTAACAAGAACATGCCCTACCTAAAACTGCACCTCCCACATGAAAATTCTCTTCAAACTGTTTTCATTCAAAACCAATATGAGCTGCTCTGCAAAGATGCAGATTTTAAGTGCAAATTCAAATAACTCAGGTAGGAAAACACAGAAAATGACAATCTCACAACCAGTGTGCTAAATTATTTGAGTGCAAACGACAAGACAGACTCCTGTGGGCGACCGTGGTGTAGTGGTAATGGCAGTCGACCCCTGATCGGAAGGTTGGAGGTTCGAATCCCGCATCCGCCCACCATGTGTTGTNAGGGTATGCTGTCTGAGGTAAACAGCAGCAGAAAAAAATCATATAATGCACATTTTAAGGGGCTAAATAATGCCTCTCACAAATGTTAATCAGTCTTTACTTAGTACATGTTCCCTGAAGGAAGGGAACGAGGTGCAACATATCTGGCCCTTTTCAATGCTGAAAGCTCGGTGAAGTGCAATTTTGGAGAAAGATGGAGGGGCGCAAGCCGCTTAAGTACCCAGAGGGCGGGGCCTCTGGCACGGCGGTGACGCCCCTAGCCGTAAAGGCGTGAGTATATTCCTTCAGGTAATCGCGCGGGGGTGCAATTCCCAAAGCAAGTATGTTGCACCTCGTTCCCTTCCTTCAGGGAACATGAGTTGCATAACTTTCAGTTTTTCCTTTCCACTGTCGCCTTCATGCTTGTTCAAGATGAGAGTTCTGTGATGGAGTTAAACTCTAAGCTCCTCACATAAATAATGTTAAATTATTATCTTTATATATGAATGTTTTTGTTCAGTGCCTGAGACGACTTCTGTTGTGACTTGGAGCTTTATAAACTGAATTGAATTGAATTGAAAGGGATTGACAGATAAAGATTGGTCCAGGTGTAGTTTCTATGGGAAGGGAAACAAAGAAAAACACGAGCTAATGGCAGCAATAATTGTAAATCCAGTTATGGAGAGTGAAGACAGCAGAAGAGTGAGGACACGTGACCAGTTTGTCCCTCAGCAGTCTGAGTCTATAGCAGCAGGAATAAGGGATATCTCAGGATTTCTCATATCCGATCAAGGGTTTATCTTGAACCAAGTCTTTGAAGCAGTCAGCCTCACGGACGGAAACAAAAAGTTGGTTCCACCGGAGAGGAACCTGATCCCAAAGCTTTACCTTCCATTCTACTTTTAGAAACTCTAGGAACCACAAGTAAACCTTGAGTGTGAGCGCGATGTTACGAAAATATGAAACAGCAAAAATATTTAATGTATAATGGAGCATGGCTCTCGAGAGCTTCATGTGTTAGAAGACTGGACTCTGAATGCAGAATAACTGTTGTTTGTTTCAACTAATCATCTTTAAATCAATATGAGGAGAAAAGGAGTGAAGAGGATCCGTGCATCTGATGAAGGTCGTATAGTGGAACGTCTTGCACATGTGATAGATGAAAACAGCAGAAAACTAATCATCTACATTGACAACAGCAGATTGCACACTTTCCAATTTCTCTTGTGTTTAGATTGAATATAGATGAAGTCAGAGTCAGAGAATCTTTATTGTCATTTGCACCGCATGTGGTACATGTGATGAAACGAGATTATGTGGGTCCCAGTTACATCCAACAATAAAATGTAAAAGAAGAACAGTAATAACATCTAGGATATAACTGAGAAAAATATCAACTAGAAATACACTAAGCCCTAATGTAATAGAAAAACGTCATAATTTTTGTACCAAATAAATTCACAGAATAATGGGATTAAAAGCTAAATATAAACTACATAAAGTAACATATTTTAATTCTGTGGGGAAATATTTCAGTTCAGACCTTCACTAAATTTGATTTATAGCAAAATGAAACAAGAACAATAGTGTCAGGACCAGTGGCGGCTCCTGAAATGTCCACCAGAGGGGGCTATTTCTCAAAAATGAAAAAAAAAAAGTTCCAAGTTCAAATAGTGTTTATTTATCAAATGCAGATAAACACAAGGTCAACAGAACAATTAAATGCTCAGGATGAGAAGAATCGATTTGACTCACTAAAACAACAAAGAACAAACAAAAATATATATAAATAAATAAATTATATATAAATTATAGTAATGCAAGTTCATAATATAAATAGAATCAAGCTCTGCAGTTCTCTTAAATATTTCTAATTTTAAACGTTGTAATGCACCTTAGCATATATATCATTTCACCATATAAATGTACCTAAAAATTTTCAATGTTAATAGGAGCTACGCAGTAAATTGGGCAGTGTCAGAACAACACTTATGCGTCATGCATAAGAGTCAATTTTAACACTGAGCCAGGTTACATATGGTCCCGCCCTGAACAGTGTTAAAGTTACACTGCTCTCAGTGTTACATTTTTTGAGTTGATTTTACTCTGATTAGAGTTAAATTTATTTATTGAGTAAAATTTAATTAACACTCACAATTGTTAATATACTTTTACTCTATGAGATAAATAACACTCACAGTGTTATTTAAATATGACACTGCTACTTTTCAAGTGTTGTTCTAAATCATCTCCTACAATTTATTCTTAATTCAACCTGGAGAGACTCGCATAAAGAGAGAGAAGAATAAAAGGTTTTATTGATGAGGGTTCTTTGGTGCTCGGGTCCGGGCAGAGGGCATGCATATCGGACCGCTTAGAGCTTGAATGGCCGGCATAGGGAGACAGATTACCGTATTTTCTGGAATATAGGTCGCACCGGAATATAGGTCGCATTGTCCAACTATTGCCAAAAAATTGGAAAAATCCATATACGGGTCGCACCTGAATATAGGTCGCACCTACGTCACCGCCAACGTAACGCGTCATCCACCGCTGACGTGACACGTCACCGCTGAGTCAACCCGGAAATGTGGACCGTGTTTAGCTCTGCTACAAATGTCTGCCACAGGAGCGCACAGCAAGGCTTTTAAGAAGATTAACACTTAAAAACAATTAAAAATTATAGCAAATATATGTCTGAGCTGAACTTTTCCTTAAAGGTTCAGTATGCAGTTTCTGTAGAACTGCAGCACTTAGAAATATTTTCAACAGGCAAAGCATTCTGATCCCTCCCCCTCAGAGCCATATGTGGCTCTGCCCCCTTGTGGTCTGTTGAATTTCAAATTCAAGCTCTGTTTTTATTGGCTGATTCAAATTCAAGCTCTGTTTTTATTGGCTGGAAAATGGCGGGTCACCTTTTCTTTTTAGAAATGCTTATTTACCACCTGGAGAAGCAAGGGGACAATATTTTTTTAATTTTTCAGAGATTACCTGGCTAACATCAGTCTGTCAGGAGGTAGTGACAGAGTGAAGAAATATGTTCATAAAAAAAGCTACATACTGAAGCTTTAATAAATGAACGTAATTGTGAAATGAGCTGGATTTAAAAATTTGTTTCGCCAAAAGTGATAAAAAGCCATAAATAGGTCGCACCTAAATATAATAATAATGAATTTAATTTATAACGCACTTTTCATTAACAAAAATCTCAAAGTGCTACAAAGTGCAACAAAATCAAAATCAAATAAAACAAGTGATAAAATCAAGTAAAATCAATAATAATATCAACTAAGATCAAAGATAAAATCATGTGGAGGCAGAATAGGCTTGCTTAAAAAGAAAAGTCTTTAAGCCTTGTTTAAAGTCAACCAGTGACTGTGGAGCTCTCAGGTAGTCAGGGAGGGAGTTCCATAGGCGGGGGGCAGCCACACAGAATGCCCGGTCTCCCATGGTCCTTAATTTGGTTCGTGGAATATGAAGTAGATTACTGTTCTGTGATCGTAGAGACCGAATATGGTGCAAGAATGTCCTTTAGATAATCAGGTGAAGTTCCGTGTAAGCATTGATGTGTAATGAGAGCAGTTTTGTACTGAATTCTGTAGGTGACAGGAAGCCAATGTAGGTCGCAGGGCATGCAAAAATGATAAAAAGCCGCAACCTATATTCCGGAAAATACGGCATGTATATCCCCCACGACCCAAACCTGGTGGTGGAGGAGTTGGGGTGAAAAAAGGAGAGGACTGAGGATCTTGAAACCCTGGAGATGGGGAGGTGGAGTGATGCAGCCAGGCTGGCAAACAGGAAGAGCTGAAGAAGGACGGCCTTATATCCGGATGGATGGTTGATGGGTATGGGTGAGTCTGCCATTTTGAATTTTCGGCTTTGCCTTCATTATGTGTAAGATCTATGTAACACCTCTGTTAATTGTATTTAACTCTAAACACAGTGCCAGTGTCAAAAAATTATTCAATTATATACTGTTTTATTATAAACCCATTGTTAATATTTCTTACCGATATACAGCATAAACTCTGCAAAAATATTTGTAGGACACAAAAACATAATATCCCTTGTCTTATCAATTTATTAAGCTTCATACAAAAATTACATAAATACAAAGGATTCTTTGCAATTTCAGTAAAAAAAAAAAGAAGACTTTTCTAAAACATGTTGAATTTACTGGAAAGTCTTTAACCAAGTGATTTTTTAAAATCTTGTCATGTGCCATTTTTAATAAAGGACAAATATCCTTATCTGTATCAATCATAAAATTGATCAGTGACTATAAGGTTAAAACACCCATTTTTTAAGAGGGTCAAGTAAAATTTGTTGCCACAAATTACACCTTTAGATTACTAGTGACCAATTAGGATATGTTGCTGTTGTTACACATAAAATTCTATCTGTCTGTCTGGAATATATAAAATGAATATATAAACTTTTCAATGTTTGATTTTGAACTGTTCAATAATTGAATTATGGACGATAATTGATATATTTAATAGTTGATATATTTAATAATTGATATATTTAATAATTGATCTATTTAATAATTGATATAATAATAATGATATATTTGCAGCGCCCTCTTGTGGACAACACGCAGCTCTACAAAAGCAGAGTTTGGAAGAAAGCTGCAGAAGTTAAACACAAATTTAAATTAAATGAACTGAAATAAAAATAAAAAAATGAACTCTGTCCAAATAAGAGTTTAAACTTTAAAGATTAAAACCGTTGACTTTTTAAAGGGACTGCGTGCGCACGCCTCTGACATGCGCGCGCAGCAGCCTGCTGTTTTTTTTTTTTTTTTTAACTGTGGCATTCCTCTTGCACGCGCCTGCGGGAGTGCGTGGAGGTGGAGAAGCTGCAGGAGAGTCGGTGTGCGCGCGGCGGCCGAGCGGAGTGGAACCGAATCCTGCGTGTTTTACGACACGAGAGCTGAAAAACACAGAGCACCCCCCACACCACACCACATCTGTCTGTCAGAGCTGCAGGTCTGCTGGTCCAGCTGCAGACTCCGGACCTCCAGGACCAACAAGAACCTCCCGGAGGAACAACTCAACCATGGGGAGTGACCGTGAGCGCGCGCGAGCTCTGCTGTAACTGTGGAGGATCATGTCGGGCGTGCACGCTTCAGACACGGTGGTGGCACCTCCTGCCCAGCGCGCGACCACCACCTCCACCAGGACCCACCTGGAGGCTGAGCGCGTGCACACCAACGGACGGTGCAGGGAGCTCGGAGGTGCACGCACCGGGAGTGTCAGTCGTGATAATTCCACGGAGAGGAGTCCGGGGGCCGCGCACGCGCCTTGTGGCATCATGAAGGTTGGTGTGATGATGATGATGATGATGATGATGATGATGATGATGATGATGATGATGATGCAACATGCACAACATTTGAATCGTGTCCTGTTGGTCCAGGTTCTGGATGTTTGAGTTCAGCAACTCTCCGGAAGTTGAGCTGATGAAAACATCTGGATGATGTGAACCAGAGGCGTGGTGGTGACCTCTGAGGGTCATCAGACACTGCAGGGTCAAGTTGGGCCTGACTAGGTTCACCAAACATTCTGAGTTCATGTAACAAGATGGAGTCAGGTCCTCTGGAGTCTTTGTTGAAGAACATCTGGAGTCTTTGTTGAAGAACATCTGGAGTCTTTGTTGAAGAACATCTGGAGTCTTTGTTGAAGAACATCTGTCCACCTGACTCAGGTTCATCTGGACCAGATCAGGAGCGAGTGTGGATGAGTGCTTAGAGCAGTCGTCCTCCAATGGGAGAGTTGGGGGTTCGACTCCACCAGCAGTCACATGCTGAAGTCTCCCTGGGCAAGGTGCTGAACCCATCATTAGTGTCCCATCGGGTGGAGGTGATCACCGATCCATCTGGTGGAGGTGATCACTGATCCATCGGGTGGAGGTGATCACCGATCCATCGGGTGGAGGTGATCACTGATCCATCGGGTGGAGGTGATCACCGATCCATCGGGTGGAGGTGATCACTGATCCATCGGGTGGAGGTGATCACTGATCCATCGGGTGGAGGTGATCACTGATCCATCGGGTGGAGGTGATCACTGATCCATCGGGTGGAGGTGATCACCGATCCATCGGGTGGAGGTGATCACCGATCCATCGGGTGGAGGTGATCACCGATCCATCGGGTGGAGGTGATCACCGATCCATCGGGTGGAGGTGATCACTGATCCATCGGGTGGAGGTGATCACTGATCCATCGGGTGGAGGTGATCACTGATCCATCGGGTGGAGGTGATCACCGATCCATCGGGTGGAGGTGATCACCGATCCATCGGGTGGAGGTGATCACTGATCATAAATCAAAGTCAAAGGTTACACAAGGTCGTTGCTATAGATTGCTGATTAATAGTTTGTCCACGGGTGTATAATTTGCTTGATGCTGCATTCTTTTTAATGTTCTATTGATTATGCGTTTAATACATACCTTTGAAACATTTAATTTCATTTTAATTCAAGACATTGTTAAAATTTCAACTCTGTTGTCTTCAGGGGCATGAAGGACATGGAGTCTGAGATATCGTCTATTGAAAAGAGATTTGCTTATGGTTTTCTGCAAAAGCTGCTGAAATGGATGGAAATTGCCCAAGAATTCATTGCTCATCTCGGTACTGTAGCTCAATAAAAAGGAAAGCGTAACATCTTATAGGTCGGTGTTGGTGTGAAGTCTGTGGTAATGTAATACTCTCATTTTCTGCTACCTGTTTTTGCAGAGGCTGTGGTGAGCAGCGGACGAGTGGAGAAGTCTCCTCATGAGCAGGAAATCAAATTTTTTGCAAAGGTAAATCTTGGAAACAATTTTGAAGACCAGACTCAAAATCACTGCTGTTCTAAGTCTGGAAACCATCTCTCTGGTAGATCTTGATGCCTTTAATCAATCAGTATTTCAAAAACCACTGCCTCTACTTCTTATCGACACCGGCTAAAGTTCTGGGCAGTGGAGGACATTCTTCAAATAAGGAGAAAGAGATGATTGCAAGGTCAGTTCTTTCTTGCACAGTTGCCTTTTGCTCTTTAGTGTTTTCATAACTTATGTTCACAGCTGTATCCATTTCCCTCTTTTGTTCCTTTTACTTTCCTTTTCCTTGTTTTCTTGCTCATCGTAGTATCTTCTGTAAAATGTCTGCTCTGGTGAGGCACAGAGTTTCTCTCTTTGGTAAGAAGCCAGCTTCTCATCAGGACTACTATGTTCTCTGTCTCCTTATCTTGATAATATTTACTTCCTCTATCCTTGTTAGCTCAGGAATCATTCTGTCCATACCAAACATCTTTTATTGTCTGTGGTGATTTTGATTCTTGACACTGACGTCATCAAGGCTGTTTGTGCAGGAACGGATGCTTCAGCTATCGTCAACTGTCTTCACATCTTGGCACGATCCCTTGATGCAAGGTATAGCACTTCTTCGCATTCAATATATTTATTTTCTGTATGATGTATACTTTTTTCGTATACGTGTGTGTGTGTATA
>JBBPBX010031550.1:16496-27506 GCA_038048925.1 Garcialebias charrua
AAATGTGTTGTATAGTAATTTCTGTCGAGCTCACAAAGGCTGATTTTTCTTCTTCTTCAGAAAATGTACCTGCAGAGCTTCGAGAGCCGTTCTACAAGGACCAGTTTCAACAAGAGCACCTCAAGCCGTCCGTCACCAAGCTGCTCCTGTCCCCGGAGACCTACTGCCGAGCTCAGGCCCTGCTGGCTCAGGCCCACGGGGACTCCCCGCCAGCGTCGCAGGCCCTCCCGGTGGATACCTCCTCCTTGCTGCAGCTCCTCATGAAGAGAGGTGTCGCCCCAAAGGTCCAGGATGTAGACATCACAGAAGAGGACCTCAGCAACACCCCCATCAAAATGGTGAGTGGCTTTATAAGTTTATCCGTCCTTTGGAAAGCCTATTTCTTTTTAAACTATGCAACATTTTACAGTAAAATAAATTTGCGGTTTGAGCAGCAGGGATGTGTTTGTAGGTTACACACATAAAAACCTAGCCACATTTTATTTACCAAACAGCATATTTTGCTTGCTTTGCATTGTCTATTGCTTTATATGATTGAAGTCCAAAGAAACAAGGCAATTTAATAATTTATGCATTAAACAGGGGTTTCTGTAGCATGCGGAAGAACCATACACAGCCAAAACAGCCTCCCATCTCCTCATGTTGCTCAGCAGCTTGGTCACACTCTGCTGTGAGATGGCATCACATTATTTTGATGTAGGCCAGCCATTGTGGGTGTACTGGTCACTCTGAAATGAATACCACATGAAAGATTCCACAAGTGTTCACTGGGGTTGAGGTCAGGACAGCAGGCCATTCCATCCTCCCCACTCCCAAATTTTGTAGTTTCTAAAACAGCCTGCTCTGACAGGATAAGCGTTGTCATCTTGCAGGATGGATGTTGGTCCCACGCTGTGGAGATATGGGATCTGACAATCAGGCATCAAGCTGGTTTACTAGAAGCTCTAAACAAGAGGTACCGGTAGTCACAGAATGAACTGTTTGGCATTTCATCACATACAGTCAGCGTTTGAAGACCAACACACACTTACCAGCGCACTTACATAGCCTCCAGCGCATCGTGAAAGCAGCTGAGAAGATCGTCGGCACCTCCTTGCCCTCACTGCAGGACTTACACAGCAAACGCCTCACTCGGAAAGCCCACTGCATGGCAGGTGATCCCACACACCCACTACACAGCCGCTTTAGACTGCTGCCATCAGGGAGGAGACTGAGGAGTCTCCAGGCTCGAACCAGCAGACTGAGAGACAGCTCTGTTCATCAGGCAGTCAGAATGCTAAACACTCTGCCTGCTCTGCCTCCCCTCCCATTTGAACTGCCTTAACACAAAAAACTTTCTCACACATTACCACTCAACACAAAGTTTTTAACACTGGACCCTGTGTCATCAAACGGGTTATTCACTAAACTCTCGGTCATGTACTCATTCAGTTTGCACTACTTCTCATATTTGCACTAATGTTTGTATTACATTACTGCCTATAGTCATACTACTGTTTACATTCACTGTTTACATTTATTAATACGGTTTACATTTATTACTACTGCTTTACATTTATTACTACTGTTTACATTTACACTACTTTTATCTACACTACTGCAGATACATATACAGCATTCTCTGACTAGCCTTATCTAAGGATGCCAAATGTGCCTTATGTGCCTCACTGCATATGCCACTTTGCCTCTATACCAACATCAACTACCTCATACATATACTGTGTACATTAACTTATATGCTGCTGTGCCACTCTTTGCAAATGTCAATGCTAGAACCTTCAGTTTATTTTATAGATATACTTTTTATACTTTTTATACTACTATGCAAAAACTCAGGACAGTATTACACTTTTATTATTTCATTTTATGCTTATGTTCATTGGGTGTTTGGTGTTTCAGTGTTGGTGTAAATTTTCATACTTTTATACTACTATGAAAAAACTCAGGACAGTGTTACACTTTTACTATTTTATGCTTATGTTTATTAAATGTTTTAGTGTTTAGTGTTTAGATGGTTACTGTTGCACCGAGGGACTGAGAGAAACGCAATTTCGGTCCTGTGTATGTCCTGTACATATTGCAGTTCTGACAATAAAGTTGACTTTGACTTTGACTTACGAATAAAAAAACTAAAATAAAACAGAGCAGCAAACAAAAAACTAAACCAACAAGGAGCATGCGGGGAACAGATAGGCAAAGGTCTAAGCGCCAAGCCGATAACAAACAGGATGACAGGATGATGAACTGATGAGTGAGTGAGAACTGGGAGTGTAGGTGATGGGGATGTAAAGGTCATGGATGTTTGTCATTTCCTTATAATTAAATCACCCAACCACAGGTAAGTTAGAAATAATAATTGCAAGTGATGACAGCTAATGATCATGAGGATTACGTGTGAAAGGTTATCTTAGGGCAAGAATAACTGAGGGCGAAACATCTGATGACAGAGAAACACTGAGGAGCTGAGGTTTCTCAATAATAAAAGAAGGAAAAACATGGTAAAATATACACACAATTACAAAAGAAATGAAACCGCACAACTAGAACAAACCCAAACCATGACAAATACATATTTTCTTACAAATGTGACAACATTTAAGAGGTTTTCTAAGAATAAATGTTGCCAAGAAGCACTTTTAGAACAACAAAATTACTAAATACAAATGTTCTTTCTTTTTGAGCTATAGTATCACTCATTATTCAAGAAAATACTAAAATTTTCTTTTCAATAATATTTTAATCAAATCATCCTTGACTCAGTGACCTGGCTAACTGTGTCCCTCTTGTACCCTGATTGGTGCAGAATGTCCATCTTGCTCTCATCGACTCGCTGATGTCACTGGCTGCCAAAGACACGGTTAGCCAGGTGGAGATAGCGGAGGAGGCGGAGCAGATGGGTGTCGGTGCTCCGTGGGAGAACGCCCTTCTCTTTTGGGTCAACAGGGTAAGACCACCAAAGCAAATGGAACAGTTTATGAAACTCTCGATCAACAGTTTTGAGGAAGGTTTTTGTGATTAAAATGTACAGTTCACAAAATTACGTAACATTTTGTCCAGTGAATCTTACTGCAACTTACAGTAATGTATATGCCAACGGATTGTGGTAAAAAGTTGGAAATGTAAAAACAAAAGGTTAAAGAATGTTTTCAGTCATTTTACAAAAAAATGGCCACAAAACACATTTCCCATCAAAAATTGCATGACTGTATGGAGAGAAAAAAACATTTTTCAAGCAGTGTTTTTATGATAAACCCCAAGAAGTTTCAAAATGCTGAAATAAAACATCATCAGGGAACATACATCTACAGTCAAAGTATCAGCTTAAAGCAACATCTGGATTACCGGGTATACATGATAAAGAATTTCTCCTGTTTTGTATTTTTACAGATTTACTAAATCATCAGTAAAATCAAGTTCTGCCTGCCATTTCATAGAAATGGTATGCTATAATTTTCCTTTGTATTTGTTTTGTGCTTTTAGCTGAACCAAAAGCTGAGAGAAAGTACAGAAGAGGAGGAGCCTCCCACGTCACAGACATGTACAGACCTGCAGTCTGTTCAGGAAACGGTAAAAACTACACTTCCCGCACCGCTTTTTATTTTTTAATCTTTAAAGACTCTTGCTCATTCCACTTATATTAACAACTGGTATTTTAACCTCTCATCTGTGTCTAAAATCAATAACTTCAAAAACAAAAACTCGGTGGGCATGTTACAAGTTCTCTATAGAATAAAAAAATAAAACAAGCAGTTCTTAAAGGGAAGGCCATTTCGCTGCTTTGCATGCAGACATTTTAAGCATGATCTGTTAGAGCTCAGAGTATGTGATGGGGATGACTCTCAGCTACTACCATGATAAATTTGATCTTAATACTGTATCTTCAAAATAACTATTTCAAAAAAATTTGTGCCTACTAAGATTGATTAGCTGTATATGAATCAAATCGACTCCAGAAGTGAAGTGGTTGTACATGTATAGTAGTCCTTTGATTATCGCGGGGTTACGTTTCGCACGCCCCCATGATAGGTAAAAATCTGCAAATTAAGAACACTATAGGGTCCCCCCTTCCCATGGGCTCACCACCTGTGGGAGGGGCCAGAGGGGTCGGGTGCAATGTGGGATGGGTGGTGGCCGAGGGTAGGGACCCTGGCAGTCTGATCTTCGGCTACAGAAGCTGGCTATTGGGACGTGGAATGTCACCTCTCTGGTGGGGAAGGAGCCTGAGCTAGTGTGTGAGGTTGAGAGGTTCCGGCTAGAAATAGTCGGACTCACCTCAACGCATGGCTCTGGCTCTGGAACCAGTTTCCTTGAGAGGGGTTGGACACTCTTCCACTCTGGAGTTGCCCCTGGTGAGAGGCGCCGAGCAGGAGTGGGCATACTTGTTGCCCCCCATCTTGGTGCCTGTACGTTGGGGTTCACCCCGGTGAACGAGAGGGTAGCCTCCCTTCGCCTACGTGTGGGGGGACGGGCTCTGACTGTTGTTTGTGCCTATGCGTCAAACAGCAGCTCAGATTACCCACCCTTTTTGGAGTCCTTGGAGGGGTACTGGAGAATGCACCTCCTGAGGACTCCCTTGTTCGACTGGAGGACTTCAATGCTCACGTGGGCAATGACAGTGAGACCTGGAGGGGTGTGGTTGGGTGGAACGGCCCCCCTGATCTGAACCCAAGTGGTGTTCTGTTATTGGACTTCTGTGCTCATCATGGATTGTCCATAACGAACACCATGTTCAAGCATAAGGGTGTCCATATGTGCTCTTGGCACCAGGACACCCTGGGTCGCAGTTCGATGATCTACTTTGTTGTTGTCTCATCTGATCTGCAGCCACATGGACACTCGGTGAAGAGAGGGGCGGAGCTGTCAACTGACCACTACCTGTTGGTGAGTCGGCTCCGATGGTGGGGGAGGATGCTGTTCTGACCTGGCAGACCCAAACGTATTGTGAGGGTCTGCTGGGAACATCTGGCAGAGTCTCCCATGAGACGGAGCTTTAACTCCCACCTCTGGGAGAGCTTTGAACACATTCTGTGGGAGTTGGGGGACATGGAGTCCGAGTGGGCCACGTTCTACACCTCTATTGTTGAGGTGGCTTATTGGAGCTGTGGTTGCAATGTTGTTGGTGCCTGTTGTGGCAGTAACCTTCGAACCCGGTAGTGGACACTGGCGGTGAGAAATGCTGTCAGGCTGAATGATGATGTGTTTGTCTGTCATCTGTGTATGTTTCCCATACACAGACGAAATTCGTCTCTGCATTTAACCCAACCACCCCAGGTGGTGCAGTGAGCAGCCAGAGGGCGCTCGGGGAGCTGGAGAATTAGGTGTGCACTCATAGACACCCCAAGGTGTGTAGTGGCCGGGACGCGAACCCGCGTCCTTCGGGTCCCAAGTCAAACGCCCTAACCACTACACCATCTTGGCTCCTGAAGGAGTCCCTATCAGGTCTTTTTGGCCTGTGGGACCCCGAAGCACCTGATAGGTACTGGCAGTCCAAGCGGCATGCGGCTCGGGTGGTCGCTGAGGCAAAACCTCAGGTATTGGAGGAGTTCGGAGAGGCCATGGAGAATGACTTCCGAACAGCTTTGAGGCGATTCTGGTACACCATCTGGTGTCTTGGAGTGGGAAGCAGTACACCACCAACACTATTTATAGTGGGGGTGGTGTGCTGCTCACCTCAACTTGGGATGTCGTGGGTCAGTGGGCAGAATACTTCAAAGACCTCCTCAATCCCACCGGCATGTCTTCCACTGAGGAAGCGGAGCCTGGGGACTTTGGGTTGGGCTCTCCAATCTCTGGTGCTGAGGTCACCATGGTGGTTAAAAAGTTCCTCGGTGGCAGGGCCTCAGGGGTGGATGAGGTTTGCTTGGAGATCCTTAAGGCTCTGAATGATGTGGGGTTGTGTTAGCTTACACGACTCTGCAATATCGCGTGGACATCTGGGGCAGTTCCCTTGGATTGGCAGACTGGAGTGGTGGTCCCCCTATTCAAAAAGGGGGACTGTAGAGTGTGTTCCAACTACAGGGGGATCACACTCTTAAGCCTCCCTGGTAAGGTCTATTTGAGGGTTCTGGAGAGGAGGGTCTGTCGGATAGTCGAACCTCGGATTCAGGAGGAGCGGTGCGATTATCGTCCTGGTCGTGGAACACTGGACCAGCTCTACACCCTCAGCAGGGTCCTGGAGGGTGCATGGGAGTTTGCCCAACCAGTCTACTTGTGCTTTGTGGACTGGGAGAAGGCATTTGACCGTGTCCCTCAGGGAGCCCTGTGGGGGGGTACTCTGGGAGTATGGGGTACCAGGCCTTTTGACATGGGCTGTTAGGTCTCTGTACGACCTGTGTCAGATTTTGGTCTGCATTGCTGCCAGTAAGTCAGGCTCGTTCCCAGTGAGAGTTGTACTCTGCCAAGGTTGCCCTTTGTCACCGATTCTGCTCATAACTTTTATGGCCAGAATTTCTAGATGTGGCCAAGGTGTTGAGGGGATCCGTTTTGGTGGTCTTAGGATTGCTTCTCAGTTTTTTTCAGATGATGTGGTCCTATTGGCTTCATCAGATCGTGATCTACAGCTTTCGCTGGAGCTGTTTGCAGCCGAGTGTGACGCAGCCGGGATGAGGATCAGTTCCTCCAAATCCGAGGCCATGGTTTAGAGCCGGAAAAGGGTAGAGTGCCCTCTCTGGGTCGGGGAGGAGGTCCTGCCCCGAGTGGAGGAGTTTATGTATCTCTGGGTCTTGTTCACGAACGAGGGAAAACTGGAGCGTGAGATCGGTATGCGGATAGGTGCAGCATCAGCAATGAAGTGTGCTGTTGTGGTGAAGAGATAGCTGAGTCAAAAGGTGAAGCTCTCAATTTACCGGTGGATCTATGTTCCTACAATCATCTATGGTCATGAGCTTGTTCTAAACTCTTAAACCTATGTCATTTTAACAACAAATGTAAATGTACTGTACAGTACTGCAAAATTTTACTCACCAGCTCTGCAGACCAGCAGCTCAGTTCCAATCGGGCTTGGTTCCGGTTCGGCAGACCTACCCTGCAGCAAAGAAGCCCACCTCCCACAGAAGCACTGTTGGCTTCTGGGTAGTGTAGTTGTTTTGACTGGCATTACAGCATAAGCTTATTGAAAGAATACTATAGAATGGCACTCCTGTCCAAAGTATAATTTTTTAATTTTTTTTATTATACTGTATCCAGTACAGTCCCCATCATGCGACTAATATTAAAGTTGACAATCATGTGTTGTGCACAATCTTTTTTTGTTTAGTTTTGTCATGTACAGTCTTACTTAAAAAAAAAACGCAAAAGAGTCCACAAAACTCGAACCGCGAAGTAGCAAGGGACTACTGTACATCCAGTTATAAGTGTGAGTCATTTCTAAATAAAGCCGCTGTGTTTCATTTGTGTGACGTTCTAACATCAGCTTCGATTGAAGCCATCTCTGGTTCACCTCTGTCTTTCTTTGCTCTCTGGCAGTCTCAGTCCAACCGTTGGTACTGGAAACTAGTCCCAGTAAGTGTCCTCCTCTCTGTTCCTTTCTCCGTCTCCCTGTTTACCGTGGCTGGCTTTATTGTGCCTGCTGGAAAATGTCTTGCACCTATTCTGTCTGTCCCTCTGTGGAAAACTTTTGACGGGTATTTGAGAATATTTTGAACAGAGCATTGGCTCATGTTTTTGTAGCTGTTTGTTGTCAGCTGAGGATGTTTGGGATGCTGGTTCAGGTGTTTTTGAATTGAACATTCACTCATTGTCTCAAAATGCACAGATTATTGTTGTGTAGGGGGACAGTGGAAGGAGATTTTTTTAATTTATTTTTTGTTCAGTGGTTATCAAAAAGACCCATGTGCCTCCTTTGTTTACCCCCTTCCTCTCCTCCTTTTCTTCCCCCGTTGTCCCTGTCCCCCCTCTGAGCAGAATCATAAGAATTTGTGGTGAGGCGGTACCCACTTATGACCTACCTCCTTGTCATTTGTTCCTGTATCCTTCTCTCTGCCATCCCCCCCATCCAGCATGCTATCGCTTTTTGTTTGAAGGAGTCGGGGAATAAACCGCCTGTGGTAACGTATAACACCTCGCTCTTTTCTCACTCCCATCCTCCTCATCGCCCATAGCAACCCTTTGACTGATTGACAGACTAATCAATCGCCACACCGCTGACCAGCGATTGGCTGACTGCAAACCAATCACCGGTCCAACCGTGGGACTGTTTGACTCAGTTCAAACCCATCAGCTTTAACATGGTTTATTATTATTGCTTTGCGTTAAAAGGTCGTGTTAAAGGAGGCGTCACGATGTTTAACACCTTCAGCCTCCTTTAACAGGGCTGGATAGCCGAACAACTAACAACATATCCTTTCATAGGGTTTGTGCTTCTATCTCATCTGGATGTTAGATAGGAATACACCATCTGAGCATTAGAATCGAGTCTTTTATTTGATTATTTATTAAATCTGAACCCTCACTGTCCACTCTGTTCCTGAAGCATGGACACAGGAAGACGTCTTCATTTTCACTGACATTTTTCTTTTTCCACTGTAGTTTTGAAGCTTTGGTCTGCACCTTCTGGTTGGTGTGTCGTGTGTGTTTATGTGTGCAGTGGTTTATTAAACGAGGCATCACTGGACTTATTGCTTTGTTTTTGTGGTATATATTTTTTTATCCTCACCACTGTTTGCCTGGCTTCACAATGCTTTTAATTCCTGTTCAACAGAAAAATAAATCTGTCCTGGCTGGGTTTATATTTTTCTTTGCCACTTTGGTATTTTTCTATTTGAACTCCTACCTATATTTGTTGCCCTTTTTTTTGCCAAATTATGTATGAACCCTCCTCTTTTACATTTTTGTGTTTATAAAAGTCTTCCTTTTTTATTCTGCTTGTCTCACCATCCTTTTCCTCCCTTGCCTTTTCTTCTTCAGATCCGCTATCGAAAGGACAAAGTGCAGTCCAAGCTGACTCCGACGTTCCCCTTGGTTTCTGCAGTCAAAGATCTGTCTAATGGATGTGCAATAGCTGCTGTTGTGCACTACTACTGCCCTGCCTTACTGCCTCTTGAGGGTACACACACAAGCCTCAACACTATCACGCACATAATTCCCTCGTCCGTTTAAATGAAAGAACAACCATTTTGAAAATTATTTTCAAAACCTGATATATCCTGTAAACTAGAGAAATTGCATTTCCTGCAAAAATGCAGTGTGGATGCTTATTGCAGAAGTACTAGCTGAAAAACAGCTGAAATGAGCTAAAAAACATGCAGAAATGTAGCTGAAATGGAAGAAAATGCCTAAATTANAAAATCAGCTGAAATTATCAAAAAATGACTGAAAGGTAGCTGAAAAGGCAGAAAGACTCTTAAACTACCAGAAAAAAGTGGAAGGAGCTCCACTTTTTTTAGAAGAGATTTAAAAACAGACAGGGAGGAGGCCTGTCTGATGTTCAAGGGAAGGTTGTTCCACAGTTTAGGAGCTGCCACAGCAAAAGCACGGTCTCCTCTGAGCTTGCGTTTTGTCTTTGGGACACTCAGGAGCAGCTGATCACATGACCTGAGGGATCGAGAAGGTGTGTATGGATCAGTGGCGGTTCTAGACCAGTTGTACTGGTGGGGCCAAGCTGGGGCCAGAGGTTTTGTCAGAGGGGCACGTTCATCAGATGAACGTTGTTACCTGTATATAATTTTGGACTGAGAAACTGAACCAAGACTTCACCTAACAGTTATTTTCATTATCATTTTATTTGCTTATTAATATATTTTATTCAGTCAATACAAATACTGTGTAAAATGTTTTATATTTTTCTCATTTGATTTTTTAAACTATTTTCTTTGGTTACAATGGTTAATCACTGCTTTAAAAAAATAAGAGTCAAGTAAGATTTCGAATCTGTCTTTTTCTCCGAGATGAACTTCAACAAAGACAGATTCGAAATCTTACTTAACTGTTAGGTGAAGTCTTGGTTCAGTTTCTCAGTCCAAAATTATATACAGGTAACAACATTGGCTGCCCTACTATCACAGCAACTGTATTCTGCGATTTTGATGAATACAAAATCGTAGAATTTCATGATTTCTGGCATCATGATTTCTGGCAAACCGATCAACAAATGAGTGACTCATTTGTTGATCGGTTTGCCAGAAATCATCAAATTATGTTTGTATTCTGCATCTGTCTGTTAGCAAAATATCTTATGAACAACTGAACAGATTTTGATTAAACTTTCAAGAAATAATCACTGAATGGCTCTCTACGACTGGTTGACTTTTAAAGTACATCCAATTCAATCAATGGTGTTGGTCTGTTAGCAAAATATCTCATGACCCTCTGGACAGATTTTGAAAAATCTTTCAAGAAATAATAAACGGATGTTTCTTTACTGCTGATTAACTTTTGGATATATTTGAATTGAAGATGGCTGCAGCAGGCAATTGAAATAAGCCAAACTCAAAAATGGTTATAATTCAGTTAATTTTACAGATATGGAGTTAAGTGATTGTTTGTTTAAAGTTATTTAAAGTTATTTTATATATTCTTTTAAATAATGGGGTGATATAAGATTTTTTTCTTCTTTCTGCACTCTTTTCATTCAATGTTTTATTTTTGATGAATGTTTTATTTTGTCTCTTTTAAATGAATGAATAAATTAAATTAAATATTAAATAGCTTTACATCTGCTAAGTTCTTGGCATAAACCAACACAGACATGTTCCTGTTTTTAGTGTTTTACATGCTTTATATTGTAGCTGTATTATGATATGATGCGAAGCCATGAGCTCCCAGGCGGAAGCTGAAACAGCTGCCGGAATCAGAGCCCCCATCCCGCATGAAAAAGAAAAACACACCGCTGGCTGAAGCCCTGAGCTCGATGGAATGTCCGGCGTAAAACTAACTTGACCACGGTTTAATGTGACGCAGATGTTTATATAGCTCTGCAAACATTGAACGTTGTTGTCTTGCGGTGTTGAGTGTAAAATATTTCCACACAACGCACATGTTACGATGAAAAGTCGGCTAGCTGCTAGCATGCTA
>JBBPBX010031551.1:19317-34451 GCA_038048925.1 Garcialebias charrua
TTTTTTTTTTTTTTTGCTTTGTTTTGTTTTATTTTTTGAATGTCCAGAGGACCAGACTTAGCTTTTTTAGATGTGTTTGATTAGTTCTGTATGAGATAATAGGTTTGTTACTTTTTAAATGCTTTAAAAACTCATTTGCAGCTTCTCCCCTCTGTAGCTATGAGTATAAAAGTGTACACTTTTCTTATCTGCTTGTCCTGCTTCTGAGCAGACCTAGTGCATGTGTGGATGTCTATGTGACAATGTGTTTCTCTGTGTGTGTGCATGTTTATATGAGTTAGTGGTGGGCTCGTGTATGTATGTGCGTGTGCGTATGTGTGCGTGTGTGCGCGTGCGCACGTGCACTGGTTTAGGGAGAGGGTGTGTGTGTAGGTAAATGTAAGGCCTACTGCCTAGGCTCTGTGTGTGTCTTACTGTGTTGTAGAAAATTAATAACCACAGGGTTAACCAAAATGCTATACAAAAACACAAGACAAGTTGCCAACATGCAAACAAGGCATACAAAAATAAAAACATATATCTTGTATGTCTGCTTATGAGTTTAAAGCCATAAAAATTGAGATCATAGGTTAAAAGCCAAGATATAAAAGTGTGTTATTAAAAGAGATTCAAAAATAAGAAAATACATTCTGGTTTCAACATTAAAAAGTCCTCTTTACTCCTGTATACTTGACAATATACACACACAGTAATAATAATAATAATATAATAATGTCATATTTTTGTCATCTATGCATGTTTCCACACAAGACGAAATTTGACTCTGCATTTAACCCAATCACCACCAGGTGGCAGCGGGCAGCTATAGAAAGTGCACCGGGGAGCAGTTTGATTAGATGTGTTGCTCAAACACACCACAAAACTATGCCGTGACTGGGGTTTGAACCAGGGTCCTCCGGGTCCCAAGTCCAGTTCCCTTGCCACTACACCATCTTGGCCACTTTAATTAAGATAAATCATAAACTCCTGGACACAGACAAGGAAACCAGAAGGTGTAGGGATGGGACTGAACAACAGAGGGAGCCAAACACCTGGACACATAAACAGGAAAACCAGAAGGTGTAGAGATGGGGACTGAACAATAGAGGGAGCCATCCTTACAGGTATGACAAATCTTCTAATTCGGATAATAAAAAAACCTTGTTTTTGAGTCTCCTCGATTTTTCAGACCCAGAGATAATGAGAAACTGAGAGGACCTGCTGCCGCTCATAAGGAGACATGTGCTTTTGTGGGGCACAGTGAAAACAAAGCATCGCATGGGCATGGAACGACTGAAAAGGATAATGTGGTTTGTTTCTTCTGCAAACAAGAAGGACATATTAGTAAATATTGCCCCAAGCTAGTTAAAAAAGAGATAAAGCCAGTCGCTCTGGTTAAGACCTTAAATAAACCATTATCTTTCTCGACAGATTTGCCTGATAATGACGGATTTCGGCCGTTTATTATGGATAGGTTCGTTTCTGCTACTCGATCTGGTAACAAGGTACCTGTTAAGATACTAAAGCCTCTTATCCACAGGTCTGGTTCCTGTAAGGTCCCATTGTGGCTTGTTTGGGCCAGTTCCTAATGGACCGGTTTATTTCTGTACCCATTGCGCGCATTAGGACCCCTTTAATGGGCGTGAAGTTCTCCTGCAGTGGGTGGATCATTAATATCAATGCTTCTAACCAGCTGATGGCGCTAGTGATACATTAAGCTCTTTATTAACCACTAACACGCATTAGAAGAAGAGCTGGAAAAGAACACACAACCAAAGTGGATGAGCTTGTTTCTTTTTTGAACATTCTGCTTTGTCTGTGGCTTTTTCAGCCACAGACAAATGTTCATATACAGTATATATATGTGTGTGTATCTATACACATATATGTATATATATATACATATACCGGTACTGTATATACATACATATGTACACATACATACATATGCGTGTGAGTATATATATACACACCCACACATGTGTGTATATATATATANAGGTAACAGAGAAGGACCCAGAAGTCACCTTCAATGACTTCTGGAAGAGCTACAACATCATCCAAGCTGTGTATCACATTGGTCACTCCTGAGCTCGGGTGAAGCAGAGCACACTGAGTGGGGTGTGGATAAAGCTCTGTCCACAGCTTGTGGAGGCTTCACCTGAGTCCAAGGACACAGTGGCCAGTGTGATCCAGAATGTGGTCGAGATAAGCAGGTCACTCCAGTTAGATATTGAGGAGGACGATTTGGAAGAGTTGTTGGAGGCAGAAGGAGAGGAGTTGTCCACCGAGGACCTCATCCAGCTGGAGAAGCAGATTGTGGAGGAAAAGGAGGTTGGTTTAACCATTTTTTAAAAATAGACAACTTTCATTACATCATGATCCATGGTGAGTGAAACATTTTGTTATCTGTGTTTCATTAGGGGGAGCATCAAGACAGGTCAAGCCCTCTGGCCAAGATGTTCATGAGACAGGCCTTGGCTAAGGCGTTTAGGAGCCAGATGGTCACCTTGGCCATGTTTGAGGCACTTGACGCTGATGGGGGAGAGGTTCGCCAGGGTCTCAAGAGCTGTCCTGGGTGACCTGGCTTTTTACCGGCAGATCCTGGAGGACAAAAAACAAGAGGCCATGCAGAGCACCATGCTACAATTTGTAAAGAAGGTCTCTGCAGCACCTCCAAGATCTTCTGGAGCAATAGCAGACAAAATGCCATCAACTTCTGATGCAGCAAGCCAGGAGTCCATGGACACATCATTCTATCCCCAGTAAACATCCCTCCCTCCCCTGCATAGGTAATGAAATGTTGTTTTTATTTTCCGTTTTGTTTTATGTTACTGTACTGTACAGTTACTTTATCTGTTAACCCACCTGTCTGTTCATGTCCACAGACATCTCCACGTCCTCCTCCTCCTCATCCTCCTCCTCTCGACTCCACTGAACCAGCCTCTGCAACACCTACTTCCTTCACTGACCTGCTTATCTCCCCTTAACCTACACAGCTTCATCATCCAGGTACAGTAATGAAATGTACATTTTATTTTGCTTTTCTGTTTATAATTGCTGCATTTCTTCATCCACCTGTGTCTTGTCATGTCCACAGCCTCCGAAGTGTCATGGAAAGGCCCCTACCTGGTCCATCCAACATCAGCACCACACACATCACAGTATGGGCAACTTGTTTTTGTCTGTGTTTAATTTATCAGTAAGCACAACAACTTGTTGTCTGTGTTGTTTGATATGTTTCATTAATGTTAACTTACACATCTGTTTTGTTTCTAACAGTGAGACGTGCTATGCTCCTTCCTCTCCTGCATCCATTGACATCACACTGACTGGTGTCACACCTGAACACATCTGACCTCATCTGACATGCTCCTGTTTATTTCTGCACCATTTGGATAACAGTAAGCACACATAACAACTTGTTGTCTGTGTTGTTTGATATGTTTCATTAATGTTAACTTACACATGTCTGTTTTGTTTCTAACAATGAGACGTGCTATGCTCCCTCTTCACCCCTGTCCTGCATCCATCAACTGTACATCACAGTGACTCCAGTCATCTGCCCACTCCTACATCCTCTTGCATCCTCCTGCATCCTCCTGCATCCTCACATCAGGACCACAAACCTGACCTGAACTCACATCTTACCTCTGCCTTTATGGACTCACATGCCCCCATCATTCATTGTCGAACAGCTTCCATTACTCAATGGATAAGCCGTTCCCTCTGATCGAGGTTTGAACAGCAGAAACAACCAATAAGACTGTCTACCTCCACTTCAATCAAAGTAAGGGAATTTTCTTTTCTATGCTGTTTCTGTACTGGCTGATTCTACCTTTCTAAAGTTCCTGGACTGGACACTACAGCACTGTTTTTTTTAATACATGATGGTTGCAACATTTTTCTGATGGATGTCACTTGATTCTGATGGGTGCAACAGGTTTCTGATGGATGTCACTTGTTTCTGATGGGTGCAACATGTTTCTGATGGATGTCACTTGTTTCTGATGGGTGCAACATGTTTCTGATTGATGTCACTTGTTTGTGATGGGTGTGACTTGTTTCTGATGGATGTGACACATGGTGTCACATCCATGATATAAGGGAATTTGATGTAGGGAATTTGATTTTCTATGCTGTTTATGTGCTGAAAAATACCTTTTTTAAGTTCCTGGACTAGGCACTAAGGCACTTTGTTTTTATAGTTTTTTTTATTATTGAACGCGGTATGCAGAACAGTACTGTTGTACAGTAAATACTGTACAGGTATGTACAGGTATGTGTTTATAGATGAATGTGTGGTGTAATGTGTTAGCTACCTGATTGTAAATAAAGTTCTGTGCATGTTTAAGGACCAGTATGTACGCTTGTTCAGTCTCATGTCAATAAACGGGTGTGCGACGCAGCGTTAGCATGCTTTTTCTGACTTACGAATGAAAATCTGGTTTTACGAAATGCCACGTGCGATGCCTTCTGACATACGAATTTTCGAGCTACGAATGATACGTAGGAACGGAACTCGTTCGTAAGTAGGGGACTATCTGTAGTGGATTCCTTATCATGTGTTAGTAGAGCTGTATATAATAAAGAAATATGTCCCCTCCCCTCTCAATTTTGCAGTATAATATTCTCCAAGTATGATAATGGTGGTTCAGAAACAATCTGTTTATATTTTGACATAATTACATTTTTCATTCATTCAACCTTTATTTAGGCAGGTTAATCCCATTGAGCCTCGAGGACTCATTTACAAGAGAGACCTGGTTACAAACAAAGAATGATGACAACAGCAACAGTAGACTTTCCTTTGACAATCAACAATAGACAATCATAAGAGAAGCATACAGATTTTTTAACAAGTTAAAACAAAGGTGTCAAAGTAGCAAAACACGGATTATAAGGCAGATGTAGAAAATTAAAAACAGAAACATGTCTGCATTGGTTTTTGTCAGGATTCCAACAGATTCTTAAAGTAATTTAGAGAAGTCAAGGTCGAGAGCTTCAGATCTTTTTGTAAGACATTCCAGGAAGCAGGAGCGGAATAGGAGAAGGCCCTTTTGACAAGTTCAGTCCTCACTGATGGAACACTGCAGGTAATCATGTCCTGAGAGTGCACGCTGTAGCTGCACTCACACAGAGACATGTAAGAGGAGATGCATGATGGCAATAGACCAAGAAGTGACTTAAAGATGAAAATGTACCAGTGGAAGAGTCTGTGTGAAGTTAATGATGTCCAGCTAACCAATGAATACAGGGTGCAGTGGCTGGCACGATAATCACAGCCAGTTATGAATCTTAGTGTACCATGATAGACAGCATCCAACATCTGCAGGGTTCTTGTAAGAGCGTTCATGTAGATAATGTCACCATAATCAATGGAAGGAAGGAAAGTCACAGTTACAAGGCGTGTCCTAGCATTCAGAGTTTGACAGGATCTGTTTCTGAAAAAGAAACCCAGTTTAACTTTCAGTTTCTTCACCAGGTTTTCCATGTGGAGTTTAAAAGAGAGGTGCGAATCGACCAGGATACCCAAATATTTATAGGAGTCAACAAACTCAATAGGGACACCATTTGAGCATAAAATCAGAGGAAGAACTACTAGGATTGACTTCCTATTTGAAAAAAGCATCCCTTTGGTTTTATCAGCATTTAAGACAAGCTTAAAGCAAGATTCATACTTGACGCGTCGCGCAGCGCGCGAGGGTGCGTGCTCCAAAAGTGACGCAATTTCACAGTCCCCGCCCCTGCGCGTTGGCCCCGCGCGTGGGATTAGCGCGTGACGTGCACCTCTGAATTTTTGAAACTCCGCAAGCCTAGAGCGCGCGCCGCGCTTCTGACGGACTGGGCTCAAAACAAGATGGACGCTTTCGAAGCTGCTCTGGCTGAACTCATCCGCAAGTATCGCCATTTGTATGATCCCTCTATGAGAGAACACAAAGATCAGCAAATGGCACAAAATTCATGGAAGGAGATTGCACAAGTGATGCAGAAGGAGGAAGCAGTCTGTAGAAAAGTTTGGAAAAACATGCGGGATCGCTTCGTGAAGGCCAAGAAGAAGGTGACCAAAAGTGGCGATCCTGGCACCAACAAACCAGTGCCAATCATCGTTGTGGAGCTGAGTTGGCTGTCGAGTTTTATAAAACACCGAGAAACGGACACAAATATGGAAAAAGAGGTAAAAATGAAAGAAAAAAAATTAGTACTGCTTTTATTACAGCTAGCATAGCATGGAATACAGCAGGCCATGCTGTGCAGCCTACCATGTGTTGTTTCCCCTTTGTAGTCATAGATATAAACAATAAACTGTGAGAATGAATGACCAAAACATGGCTTAATGAAAATATAAATCAAGCTGCTGACCAGTAAATGTGAAATAGTGGAAATAACCATTTTAGATCTGCACACCTCAACTGTAAACAAATTTAGCCTATATGTGTGTTGATGCTTCACCTTCTGTTTATTAAGCTAACAATTACACAAACATTTGTTTTTATTTAACATATATGTGCATTGTATCCGTTACCGTACAGCAGGCCATGCTGTGCCATGCTGTGCAGCCTGCCACGTGTTGTTTCCCCTTTGTAGTCATTGATATAAACAATAAACTGTGAGAATGAATGACCAAAACATGGCTTAATGAAAATATAAATCAAGCTGCTGACCAGTAAATGTGAAATAGTGGAAATAACCATTTTAGATCTGCACACCTCAACTGTAAACAAATTTAGCCTATATGTCTGTTGATGCTTCACCTTCTGTTTATTAAGCTAACAATTACACAAACATTTGTTTTTATTTAACATATATGTGCATTGTATCCGTTACCGTTTCTTTTTGTACTGATGGATGTCAATGTCTGTTTTTTAGCCTGAAGAAACACAACAGAGCCAAGCACAGGACGATACATGGTGCCTCGACCAGACCTTCACCCCCATCGACCAGCCCCTGACCCCCATGGACCAGACCATCACCATCACCACCATCGACCATGAGTCCATCACACCCATCGTCTCACAACCTCACGCCTACCGGCCATCAAACTGGCAGTACTTCAAACGCAGGGTGTTTTCCTCTGCGCAAGTCCTCCACGCCAATTCCTCCGTGTCCAACGGTGCCCATACCCGTAGCACCTCGAGCCTTGCCAGGCTCAAGCAGCAGTAGCAGAAGCGACAGCCCTAGCATCATCTCAGTCAGTGGTTCCCCTCAGGATTCTGGCGTCAGTGTGCGACCAAACAAACGCAGGGTATCTGACCCTGTTGCGCATGTGCTAGAGAAGCTATCTCAAGACAGGGATAATGTACATCAGGAAAGGGGCAACATTCAGAAAGCGCACAATTTGGAGTGGGATCAGATCAACCGGGAGAAAGGGTGGCTTGCTCAGGAGTGGGTGCGGCTCAGTAATGAAAGGGAGCAGTTGAAGGCAGAGAGGGATCATGAAAGGGAGCAGTTGAAGGCAGAGAGGGATTGGGTCAATTTGGAGAAGGACAAAATAAATGAGTACAACAGAAAAAAACATGAAAGTGAAGACGAAGTGTTTGGAGTCATGGTTGCAGGCACTCTGACTCGTGTTGATGCCACTCACAAGGCAATCATTAAACTCAAAATCTGCCAGCTACTGTTTGATGCAGAGCAGGACTTCCCTGCTGCAAAGTAGCTATTGTTTTAAGTGACAATGTATGAGTGTGTGCAACATCTTTTTCTTTTTAGCTAAAATAAAAATGAAGTCGTTTGAGACATTTCGTAATCTCCATCTTACAACATTACATGGGACCGTTCAATACTACTGTTTACATTTATAACTACTGTTAACATTTACACTACTTTTTTATATTTAGATTTATTACTACTGTTTACATTTAATACTACTGTTTACATTTAAACTACTTTTTTATATTTAGATTTATTACTACTGTTTACATTTAATACTACTGTTTACATTTACACTACTTTTTTATATCTACACTACTGCTGATATACATATATTTTTTTACTAGCCTTATTACATATGCCACTGTACCTCTATACCAACATCAGCTACCTCATGCATATACTGTGTACATAAACTTCATATGCTGCTTTGTAACTCTTTTACAAATGTCAATGCCAGAACTTTCTTTTTATTTTATAGATATACTTTTTACACTTTTATACTACTATTCAAAAAACTCAGGACAGTATTAGACTTTTGTCTACTTGTTTCATTTTATGCTTATGTTTATTAGATGTTTAGTGTTTTAGTGTTGGTGTAACTTTTCATACTTTCATACTACTATTATGCAAAAATTACTATGCATATACCTGTACAGTACTCAGGACAGTATCACACTTTTGTTATTTCATTTTATGCTTGTTTATGCAATTTCAATACTGTGTATGTCCTGTACATATTGCAGTTTTTACAATAAAGTTGACTTTGACTTTTGACTTTGACCCTGTATTATTAAAATAGGATTAAGCCACATTTAGGTTGTAATGTAAGTGAGTAAAGTTTTATCAATCTAAAGTGGAAAGCACAAAACATATTTGCATATCAACATGTCAAATTTGGAAATAAACAAACATTACTAAGTACCAGGATCAAAATTAGATTTTTAAGTGCATCAGGGTATTTTTACGTGGTTTTTCCTCAAAATCTTCATTGATGCTTGTCCATAAAAAAAAAAACAAAGTATTGTTGTGGTTTTATTTTTGAAAGTTCATTCAAATGATACATTTGTAAGGCATAATTACACATTTATCAATTATTTTCAGACAGCATGCAATTCTTGGAACACATTTAAATCAAAACACTATCTCTACAGGTTTCTACACATTCCACTTCACACTCCTGGTGAAATAAAGGATACTACAGAGTAACTTTCACTGTAAGCATCCTCTCCGTACCACCGCGTCCTGCCAGGGTACAAGACCCTGCGGGGTCTGAAAGAAACCCTTCAGGTCATTTCGGACACCATTTGCTGCCCTTGACGCACGTGCAGCTGAGAGTCGTCCTGGCGCCAAAAGGCTGTCCCCCTGCACCTCTCTTCTCCATTCACCTGGCACGAGGTCCCCGGCTGCTGTAGCCCCATCGACAAAACTGGGCGGGATGTACCTGGATACTGCTGAGTTTGTTGAATCTGTGTGAACCAAAAAGTTGTGCAGAGCCACACACGCCTTCACCACGTCCACAGTCTTATCAGGGTGGAACTCTATGGGGCGACAAAAGATCCGCCAGCGTGCTGCCAGGATGCCAAACGTATTTTCGATGACACGCCGCGCTCTTGAATGCCGGTAGTTGTAGATTTTGCGCCCATCATCAAGGTTGGTACCTGCAAGATGAACACTTGTGTTTAGATCAATATGTGTGGTTACTTCCTAGTAGCAAACTATATAACTGATACATTACACAAATACAACATACAGTACCTGGATAAGGGCGCATCATGTTCACATGTAATGGGAAGGCTGCATCTCCGAGGAACACGTGAGGGACTTTGATGTTGGTGCCAGGCAGGTTGTCAGGTCTGGGCAAGTCCAGGGTCCCACGAAGAAGCCGTGAACCAAATTCACAGCTCTGGAAGATGCCACCATCACTTTCACGGCCATATGAGCCTATATCCACCATGGTGAAGCAGTATTTGGCATCACACACCGCCATCAGCACAATAGAGTGAGTTCCTTTGTAATTGAAGTAGTCACTCCCTGCATTTGGCGGTGCTTTCATCTGCAAGTGTTTTCCATCCACACAGCCTAAACAGTTCGGGAAATTCCAGACTCTCCAAAACTCACGTGCTATTTCTGCCCACTCCTGACCTTTTGGCATCGACACAAAGTCTGACTTCAGGGCGTTCCAGATAGCTTGGCACACCTCAGACACTATCAGGGAAACTGTAGTTGCACCAAGTTTGTAGCTGGCTGCTACACTTTTCTGGTTGCTACCTGAAGCCAGGATTCTTAAAGTCACTGCCAAATGCTCGGGTAATGTCACAGGACTGCTGTGGGTCCTTCCATGTTGCATAAAAGGCAAAATACGATGTAGCAGGTCATCAAATCTGCCTGCAGACATGCGGAAGTAACTGAAGTGCATTTGCTCGTCATTGTGCCTCCGCATCTGCTTCACCAGTATGGTATATTCCCCATCAGTACGTCTCTGAGAGTGTAATGGCCGAACATACCATCTCCTTCTGCGTCTTCTTCGTCTCATTAAAATTGCAAGACACAACATCTGTTGTTCAATTATAATTTGCTCCTCTAATAAAGACAGTTCAAGAAGCGAGCGGGAAGCCATTTTGTTTGTGTTCTGACGTCAAACAGTTCTTCTTCTACGGTAGATTTCTTCTTCTACACCCTTTCTTGTAACATATGCACAGGTTTGAGAGGGTACTGCCACCTGCTGGTCGGTAAAAGAACAGCACTTTGCCATGCGCCACCGTGCGTCAACCATAAACACAGAGGCGACACTATAAACTCATTTTGCCGCACGGCTGAGTGCACGCACGGCTGAGTGCACGCGCGGCGCGCGCGCTCCAGCCTGCGGACCAAAGCGAAAGTCTAACTCAGCCTTCAGACAGAACAAATCTGACGGGATGATGTCAAAAGCGGATTGCAAAAGTTGGAAAGCCTTAGCAACCGTTTTAGCTTGACAATAAACAACTGTGTCATCAGCATAGAAATGTAAGGATGCAGCAGGGATGCTCTGACCTACATTACCTATGTACATGTAGATTGTAAAGAGGGTGGATCCTTAGACTGAGCCTTGTGGTACACCATTGTTGACTGTTAAATAACTGGAAGAAGTACCATTATGTTGAACACATTGCCTCAGATCGGAAAGATAGTTAGAAAACCAACCAATAGTGTGATCTGAAAAAATTCTTTCTGAGAGCTTATGACACAAGATGTGTCATAAGTCACAGTGTCAAAAGCTTTAGACAGGTCAGTTAGTTCAGGAGTAAACCAGGGGCTGTCATGTGCCTTTATCCTGAACTGGCGGAAAGGAGCGTGTTTGTTCACAAAATAAATGAAACTATTATGAAAATAGTTCCAGGCGGTGTTCACGTCATCAGTTAGTAGAATACGCTGCCAGTCAAAGTGAGATAGATCCCAGAGGAATGATGTTCACAAAAATGTTTCAAATCCCTTTTTTGAATTAATCTAGGCTTAGAAAATGGAAGTTTAACATCTCTGAGAGCCGCTATTACACAATGATCACTCAAAATATCAGCAAATACAGCTGTGCCAGGGAATTTGTCAGGCGTTTTTGTTAGAAACAGGTGTAAGATCAAAACATTTTCAGGACAGTTTTGGTTTGGTCTAGTGGGAGACTAAATAAGTTGGGTTAGATTGAGTGATAGGCAACATTCGTTGAATTTTTTACAGAGGGTTGACTTATCCCAGTCAATGTTGAATTCTCCTGCCAAAAAATCTCTTTGAATTTTAAATTTCTTAGGAATTCTGTCAGGGAGGACAGGGCCTCAGGTGTTGCTGAAGGGGGATGATAACAACCCACTACAGATAAGATCTGACCTCCATTCAAAGTTATGTTTACAGCTAAGGCCTCAAGCTGGTTTGGGATTGTTTTAGCAGACACAAGACTAGAAACCAGAGAATCTCTGATGTAAATAGCGACCCCCCCCCCCCATTTTTTATGGTCACACTAGCTGTGTTTCCATCCATTTTCATTTCGATTTTTGAGCTAATTTTTGAAATCTCGCAAATATGTAAATACAAATTAATGCGAAGCAGAAGTGTTTCCATCTGCTGGCTTGAAGCGCATCTACCAAGCCACGCACAGCGTCATTACGTCAGACGTCAGCGTCATTACGTCAGACGTCAGCACTGCGCATGTCTACAGTAAACAGGAAGTAGCGGTTGAAAACAGAACCCGGCCACACATCTCGTCAAAATGGAGAGAATATTTCAGGTACGTGTTGCTATCGGTCGAGTTGTATTTATTCTGTCATGCCAACTAGTTTTAGCGATGTTACATGTTGTCCGGAGCGGAAACAGCTGATCAGTCACGTGACGTGAATGTTCGCTTCGGCAGCACGAGTCGGCAAATCTGTTTCCATCTGTCGCTGTGCGCATCTGCTCATTTGCGAACATCCCAAAAACCACCTCAAGCGAGCGTATAAACTTTTTGGCGAACTTGAGAAAGTAAATACGGATTTTGCCGTTTCCATTAAGCTTTTCTGCTGCGATACTTCAAAATGCGCACCTAGAAACCTTGATGGAAACACGGCTACAGACATCATCCTGTTTTTAAACTCACTCCTGTGGCTAAGATAATGAAATTAATGTGACAATTTATCACAGTGACTTTAGGGGTGCAATTGACTGTTATTTTGTTAATTTTTATTTAGTTTTATTTGTAACACAACATGCCATTTTACTAAACAATGGTTACACTGCATGTATAAAAATATTAACTTTACCCACACGTTGGAGGAGTTACTTCCGCTTCCCTCGCGCTCTGTCGCGCTGCAGAGTTTGTTTTTGTTTTTTTACAGAGTTCGCTGTCGTCTCCTCCCCCTGTCTATCCTGAGGTTGTGATTGGCCAAATGACGCGCTCCACCAAAGATGTTTTATGTGAAGATGCATTACTCTTTCTTGAAATCCAGTCGGGGGAAATGATGCATTCTAATCTGCCACGGGTCTTTCAAGTGGAGAAGACGAAAATAAGTTCCGGAACGCACCTTACGCTTAAAAAAAGTCCCGGTACTCTCAGGGTTAAATTTTAGAAGTGGCGGAACTGGGTACCGGTGAGTTCCGGCCCACTTAAAGCACTGGACGTACCGCCGCTACGGACCAGCCCACTCAACGAGGTGTCCACTAAAACTGCCTCATCTCTTCTCTGTTGTGAACGCCCTGGCAGATGGAGAAAGGTCAGAGGAGCTTTGCTATGAAATAATGATGAATGATTGTTTGAAATTCATTTAATAGTTAACTCAGAAACCGCCGATCTGACTCCAAATCCGCCCAAATTATCACCACCCGCCCGAAGCTATTTTTAGCCGCTAAGTAGAGAGTGAAAACCGCCCAAATGGCGGTAAACCGCCCAATCTGGCAACACTGTGGGCTGGACGAAACAGTCTTCTTCTTTTGATTTTTATTGGCGGCTGGCAACCAACTTAAGGTGCATTTACTGCCACCTACCAGACTGGAGTGTGGTTATCTGTAATGTCAGAGGGAATTTGACACATCACAACGATGTGTATGGCGTGCAAATTCACACCCTATTTCTTATCTACATGTTTGCATGTTGAAGCATGCACCGGCATACAGATACTTAGATACTAATACATTAAATGCGATTTATTAAGCCTGTGTTATTTAAATACTTAAACAAGTGGTTTTTAACATAGCTCGATTTATTTTCTAATAGACTGATCATAGATAGTCCAATATTCTTTTTGTTTAGTGATGATTCCAAAAGCTGACGTTCTTCTAAATATTTATCACAATGTAACAAAACATGCTCCACAGTTTCCATCTGAGGGCAGTGGTCGCAGGCCCCATTTTCATGTTTTCCTATTTTTAAAAGAGAACTATTAAGCCCAGAATGTCCTATTCTAAGTCTTGACATAACTACTTCCTCCTTTCGCCTTCCGCTCAAACATTTATTTTCCCCCACATTCTTTTGAATTGTATACAGATGTCTTCCGTTTTCATTGTCATCCCATTGCTCCTGCCAGGTCTTAAGAATTTCTTTTTGTATAATTGATTTTCCCTCATTTTTACTCAGTGGAATATTTAAATGAACAATTTCTGATTTCAAAGCCTGTTTTGCAAGAATATCTACTTCCTCATTACCTTCTACACCTGCATGAGCAGGAATCCAGACAAATCGGACATAGTATTTTTTATTATGTAGCTGAACTAATAATTGGTGTATTCTAAACAGCAAATCCAATCTTGAAGCTTTTCCAGACTTTATACTTAATAATGCCGCTTGGCTGTCTGACGCTATTATAAATTGACCATCACCCCCCATATCATAATTAGGGTTGGGCATCGAGAATTGAGAATCGTTCGGAACCGGGACTAACTGTCCGGTTTTCCCGGAATCGTTCAAAATATTAATTTGCGATTCCTATGTTCGATGCTAGTTAGCCGACCGGAAGTAGCCACCGCCGAAAACCAACGAAGAAGAATCCACCGGAAGTGTGCATCTGCGATCGAAAGCGTACTAATTAATAAAATGACCAGTCAGGTCAGTGCAGCACTTGCAATAATTTTCTATCATGCAAAGGAGGGTGGAGAAGTAAAATAGTGTCCCGTCTTTGACGCGCTCCACCGGATTATTTTCGCTTCGTATCCGACCGGAAGTACAGAGTGGTCCGTCTGCAAAACGCTCCGCCGAACTTTTCGCTAATCGCTACCTCTTCGGCTCCATCAGGTAAATAAATAAACTATAAACTACATCTCATACCAACATTAAGGCAGCTAACAAGTTATACTCCGCTTAAAGCGGTAAGTCAGCTCAAATACAAACACGATGCTAACGTTAGCTTGTATTTTTTCTTAGACAAACGACCTGAAATGGCTTCACAGTGTTCACCAGCGTCCAAGGTAAAAACGTCAGTGTAACTGAATTAAGAGTGCCACAGAACTGTTACAGCATATGTTGTGAAAAGGTTGCATCCCTTTTCAGATGTGGATTCAACCATGGATTGCACTTACATTGCACTCAAATCCAACACTTATTAACATTCTTAATCCATTTAAAGTTCTCTGTGTCTTTTAAAATGTTTTAATGTCTCTAGTTTTCATTATTATATAATTTCTGTTTATGTTCTCTTTCATTCCATTATGAGTGAATGTCACAGTTTGAAGAATTATTGAATAGGTTAGTTAGGCAATAACAACAGAGCTAATAATTGTATACATTCTCAGTCTTAAAAATGATTTAATAATCTCTTTTTACTGATAATACTGATAAACCTGTTGTTTGTTTAGGAACTTCCTGCAGTCTGTCCAGAAAGTCTCCACTGGAGGAGTTTTGCTGAGGAAGAGGCACAACATAATGTCACAGCTCCATGTCCATGAAGAAACAAATGGAGAGAGGGCTGCAGATACCAGGACATCCCACCAGCTGTTCTGTCTGAAGATCCTGCTGCTGTGGTGGAACCAGGTTAGCCCATCAGTGGGAGCTCAGTAACATGACTGCAGCA
>JBBPBX010031552.1:0-34450 GCA_038048925.1 Garcialebias charrua
CAGCCGTCCCTAGCAGGACCTCGTTTCAAGGCGGGATTCACTGGCATCACTGGCAACTCCCGAAGGAGCTCTGGAAATCCGGAGTCCCTTGAGAGAAGAACTGGACACCAAAAACTTGCAAATTGTCAAATAAAACTAAGGCCTTTGGATCCCATGAGCCATTTGTGGTCTGGGGAAGGTCAAACTGTGGGTAACTCCTTAGTGAGTCAAATCTGTTAACTTAAACTAAATTCTGTAATTGGCTATAATAATAATTGTTTCTTTAAACTTAAAATAAAATTCCATTCTTACTATCTAAAACATTTGTATTTAATGGCAAAAAACACAACAACAACAAATGATTTCATTCTTCAATGAAAATGAGTAATCACTCACTTTGATTTGAGGTTAGTTTTTAATTAGTAAGTTATTCTTAATTAGCATGATCATTGTAAGTGAGTAGCAGGAGACATTTTTATACTTACTTAAAATACTTTACCTTTTTCATAGTCTGTAGAAAAAGTCTAAACATACGTGCAACAAAATAGACAAATAACATACATACATACATACATACAGACATACAGACATATATAGACATACAGCGCTGTAGTAATAAAGAATTTACAATACAAACATGTGGTTCATGTTCTCAAAATAAGTCCAGTCTATAGTCAGGGTCAGTCGTGTTTTAAAAATATAGAACCACCACATTTCAAAATCAACCTTTCAAATCAACCTTTTGAATAGATCCAAACTCCAGGGCGTCCCCCATCTTTTTTCTCTTTGGATCTGTTAAAAATAAATACCTGTTTATCAAATGACATATACAGTACCTGTTTATTAAACAACATATATAAAAGCAATGTGGTTTGTAGGTTTATCTGATTTATCCTACAGTACAACGTGCTTCTTAAATGATCCTTTAAATGGCTATGCTGTTGAATATAAAAATCTAAAAAGTTATTTTTGTATAACTGATGATCTAATCAATGAATGAGCTGTTTCCTTTTATGAGCCATCATCAATGTTATTAGTGATATATTCTTTATTATTATTAGTTATTTCTAGGAACACTTCCTAATATTCCCTTATTGCATATATAGGAATGAGTTGCCACTGAGTGTCAGGCAGGCTCCCTCACTCACAGTCTTTAAGTCTTGATTAAAAACCCACTTTTATTCTCTCACCTTTAACATGATGTGATTTGTTTTGATCCTCTCTGTAATATACACTGTTCACTATTTTAGCTAGCTTCTGTTGCTATTTCTATATATTTTGTTTTTGTTTTTGTTTTCCTGTCTGCTTGGCTTGTTTCTATTGTACAGCACCTTGGTTGGCCCGCGTCAGCCTAAGTGCTCTATAAATAAAGTGGTATGGTATAAATAACAATCTAAGATTTAAAGCATAAAGCTATAAAAATTGTTTTAACAATAATTCCCTTGTGGCAAACCAGACCAACCAAAATGCACTCCCGTCAAGGACAATCTGCTATCCTTCCTTCAGCTCCACAAAACATTGAATGTCTGTGGAGACACAATTTTAATCTGCAAAAAACAAAAAATATAAATATTAACTTGTTTCAGGGTTATGAGCTGGGATCATTATCTCTGTTTCATCACGGAGTTACAGGAAGCGGAAAAATAAGTCGTCAGACCCACATAAGTACAATATAAACTAAGAATCTTGTAGCCTGCGCTGGCAGGCTAAAATGAGCATATGTGTTTCATTAAATAAAATTAATCATAGCAGACTGCAGTTTTGAAACACGATACCAGGATTATTGACAGATCTTCACAGATCCATACGGGGGGCATGACCTTTAGCTGGACAGTTGGCGTGGTTGACTTCAAGACCTGTTCTCTTTGTCTTTCTGGAGAACCTGTTCAGCTCCCTCTTGTCACAGCATCCAGTGAGATCTTTGTTTCTGGGTGGGATCTTTGTTCATCATCGAACCTTCACACCCGGACCGCATATTCTGGCCATTTGTGTTTGATGACCTTGCTCTGACAGTTCTTTGTGAAAGTCTTTGTGGTGTCTTTTGCTCAGATAAACGTCCAATGCACAGCCCTCGTTCAGTGCCATAGTTTTTTAAGCCCCTCGAATGTTTATTTTGAGCAGGGCGGCCTGTGAGTCCAGTCATGGTGTTCTCGGTGAAGTCAGTGAGCCAGTTTCTGGACACGCCCTTAATATTAAATCTGATCCGATCCAATCAATAACCACAGTAGTTTGTGATTCAAAAATTCAGACGCTGCATGTGTTCTTTGACATGACCCTATCTTAATATATGTATTACTAACTATGTGTTCTGCAAAGTGTCGTGAGGTCCTTCAGACTTACGCTTTCCGCTCCACAAACACCGTGAGGCCGCTTCTAAGAAAAAAATGAGAAAATAGAAAAATGTAAAAATCTTTAACAAACCAGGTTCAAAGTAATCATGTTATTTCTATAAGCATTTACCTTGAATAGAGTCACCTCTGTAATTCTGGTTTGCACAATGGAATTTTAAAATGTTCATTTACATAAAAGTGAATTTTCAACAGAGGCATCCTTTTAATTAATTCCCACTTATTATAAACTGAGATCCAAATTATGTCCTAAATAGAAAAGAATTGATTAAAATAAAAATGTGTATTCAGTCAAGGCGTGTCTGTGAGTGGTACTGTACTTCCCGTTTTAATCTTCCATATTATTATTACTGTATACACAACCCCAATCTGTTTGAATAAAAACAACCCTTACTGCTGTCAAAGCGTATGCATTGCATGATCAAACGATATGTTATTCTAATTCCCTTTCAAATTTACCAGACCTCTTTTTGCCATTAATGGTCATAATTTATGGGAAACAACCAGTGGTGTAGTCTACATTTTTGTAGTGGGTATACCGTGCTTAGAAACCAAAGTACACTGGTTAGTAAAGTGTAACCGTCAATTTATTTTGATTTTAAGCATATTGAACAGTTCCAAATTTCTCTGATGCTTATATTTGAATAAATGAACAACAAACTTTGTACAACAGCTGGCTTTGTATTAAAAACATGTTATATAATTTATAAAACAGTATCAAAGAAAAGCACTGCACACCAATAGATTGTTACAGAAGTGTTTAACTGTCGTTTAACGTATCAATGACATGTACCTAATGGTATGTCATGTACCATTGGGCACTTTTAAGTGGGTATACTGAAATTCTTAAGTTTTTCTAGTGGGTATACTCCATATACCCGAGTATCACGTAGACTACACCACTGGAAACAACACCAAAATTAGGTTTTAACAGTGAAATGTGTCTTTTACTCCTGGTGAGTTGGCTGGATTCTTGTGCGTATTTAACCTACTTGCTGAACAGTTACTTCTAATAAAGCATTTTTATTATTATTGGGAAGAGTGTTTTCTTTAACCTATTTAAATCAAAGATATTAATAACATTTAATTAACATCAACGGGCATCTACATTATATAAAAAAAACTATATATAAAAAAACTTTCAGTGTGTAACTTTTATTTCTTTTGGTATTTTAGTATGTAGCATTTTCTATTTCCATTGCCTTCTTTTATTACTGTTGTTTTTATTCTATTTTCACTGATTTATTGTACCGGTTTTATGTTTTCTGTCCTGTTAAGCACCTTAGTCAATGCAAGGCATTGTAGGAAAGTGCTATACAAATAAAGTTTATTATTATTATTATTATATAACTCCTAAAAGGAAACAGCTCTTAAAATCTACTTAACTGTGTAACAGCTTTTTAAAATCGGTAAAACATTTTCAATGTATGCAAAAATCGTTTTAAAATGATGAATTTAAACTGAGCGTTTCAACTTACAATCTAGTCAAAAATCTATTTGACAAGAATATATATATATATTTTTTTAAATTTTTTATTCTTTATAAGTGTCAAAGATTTATCAATTTAGTTAAACTTTTAAAAGACAGAATTTACTGGCAAGTCTAAAAATAAATTTCTGCTAAATTTGTCTAAGACTTGTTATCCTAAAATGCCTAAACTTAATTCTGATCTGATTATGGTTGTTAATTTAAATTAACAAGCTTATTACTTTTGTTTGAGGAGGGGTCCTCAAAATCTGCAACAATGGAGTCCAAGTGACTGTCAGCGTGTTGTAGACTGTCACCTTGTGGGCTCAGATGTCCTTGAACCAAGACTTCACTGAAAGCTTGGCTGTTTGCCGAATTACCCGTCCCACAGGACAGTACAGCGTCATCGGTGTGGGACCCATGGATCTCCACACCTTCCTCTACCGGTGGTAGGTAGTGTTCAGTGAGCGCTGAAGGTGTCAGCTCGCAGAGGAGGTCCTCGTGATGGGCCAGAGTCTGGTCCAACTGTTGAGTCCCCTCTGTCTCACCTGTATATGAAGGATCACTTACCGGGTTTGTGGTCTCGGTTGGGGAATCCCTTGTGACCTTAGCGGTACCTGTTGTTAGACAGTCAGTGTCCTGACCTTGGGGAGGTACCACGAATGGCAGTGGACTGCTCACTGTGGCCCACATTGTCTGATTGCCATAATTTATAATCGCTTCAAAGCGATTTATAAAATCTTGGCCAACCACAAATGGAGCCCGGAGTGAGTCAAGTTCAGACACATATACCGGGTGGTATAGTGACATCTCGCCAATCTGCATGTGAACCATGGCTATTAGGGTTGTTCTCGTCTTTGCGAGGCCCTGTTGCTCACCATAAGTGTATTTCACAAAGGGTATTTGCCTGTCAACATCGTTAGCGGCGGTCCTTAGCTCCTCAAACAGTTCGGCTGACATGGTAGACACGTCTGAGCCGCTAACCAGGAGCGCTTCTTGCGCGAGGACCCCTTCCAATGTGAGTGGCAGGTAAGCTCTCTTAGCTATCCCCCTTTTTATAAAGTTACACAGAAACCGTGCAGGTTTTTCCACACGTGTCTGTGTACGTGTGACTCTGTCTGTGTAATCGTCGTCGCTGTCAGCATCATGATGGCTGTCTGCCTCATGACCTTCAGGATGCGGATTTTCAGCAATTTGTTTGCTGTCAGCATCTATGTCAGTGTTGACGTTGTTGTTGTCAACTGTGTGCACTGAGTTGTTGCAAAAGGCAGTGCTGCGCTTCGCTTCGTCAGGTGGAACAACGTTGTTTGTGTTATCATCAAGGACAACGTTATACGTTGTGTCAGCTCGGTCAACCACTGTAACATTCAAATCATTTGACAAACAACTCACAACCTCAGTCACGTCCTCGCGCGGAGGCGCCGCTTCCATAATCTGGAGCTTGTGTGACTCTTTGCATGTCTCGAACCGTGCAGTTCGAGGGGCAGGGGCAGGAGGGCCGTTTCTCAGGGGTACATGTCGGGACAGACCATTTTTCAAAGGGTCACGGTTCCCAGACATCAACTTCTCTCGAAGTTCACCCACTGTGAGACCTAGGTGAGAACTCTTATGGTTCGATCTGAACCATCTTGGTTCATCTAGAGAGCGAACACCTGCCTTTTGTGGTTCTCTGCTCATCTCAAGGTTTTCAACCTGAGGGGCAGGGGGTTCAGAACTCCCCGTGAACCGATCAGAGTCAACTTTACAGCTCGTAGCACCATGCTGTTGTTTGTTATTAAGAAAAACCAGTGACCTCTCGCACTCTGAAGGAGAGGGAACCTCTACTACTTCCTGCGAGTGGGACGTGACCTTTTGACCTGTACAAACCTCTGATGGTATCCTAGGTTGTATTTCGGCCTCAAAAACTGTCGTAGCATATCGTCTTATCACTTCCATGGAATCTTTTTTGCAATCAACCTTGCAATGAACGCATTTCATTTGAAAAGGCATAAGATTCATAATGAAAAGACGTTTAAACTCCATATTTTCCTCTAATCCAGGGACAGTTTTGCCCCCGGAGTAGACCGAGATTAGCCTGTCGTAGAATGACAGGGGATTTTCCCACTTATCCTGACGGACGTTCCATGCAGCCAAGTAATTAGCATACGATGAAGCAGATTCCCCCACTTTGCGGGAAGCACGGGCAGGAATCCCAAGGCCCCCATCCATCCATCTAGGATACACAGAACAAGAGGCCCCCTCAGGTGGTTCACCTGTTTGAACGTCCATCTTTGTACTGATTTTCTGTGAAAAATCAAGTAAAGCGGGTCTCATTTCGCAGCTTGCAAATATGCAAAGTGTATGAGCTGCTCAGAAAACATCCAAGATGTTAAATGAAATAAAAATCAGTGATGTCTAGTAATTTGTCGACCTGTGAGATGACCATCAAGGCTGGCTATTTTCGTGTGATTTATTGTGAAAAAACAAAACAAAAGATGCCTCCTGTGTGTTATTTCAAACTTGCAGTTTAAAAACACAGGGACAGAGAGCTAGTTTTGCACAGAATTGATGATAAAAGTGTCAAGGCTTATCAAAAACAGACAAGTCTCTATTAAATCTGTGTAACTGTCCTGTCATCAACATTTGATTATATGTGAAAATCAAATGAGAGGGTGCTGTGTGTACAATATTCTCAAAATGTTTCCCGTTTAAAACAGGAACATTCAACATGTACACATTACAGGAAGACTGCGTCTTCTAATGTAACCAGCAGGGGTCACAGCGCTGGAAGTGAGTGTATCACAGCGACTGTAATTTCTCTATCTGACCGCTATAGAGGCGCTGTTATCACCCGTGAGCGAAGCTGCAGCTTTTAGCCCACAGACATCTAACACGGATGAAAAGCATCAAGCAGACAGACCCAAAGCGTTACGTGATACAGCTTCAGAGCCCCAGGCTCACAAAAACGAAATCATGTGAGCAAAATCGGTTGAACTGTGAAACCTTTTAAACTGCGTTTAAAAGAAATAAGGTCGGTCCTCATAAAACCGGCAAAATCGGTGTCACGTGACCTGGTCACATGGCGATCGGCAGTTTCAGAGCAACCGACTCAATCCACCCATTAAAATCTCAAAAACACCGCGTTTAAACAGTCTTTTCAATGACAGTAATGGACAAACAAGCACGGAAACTCGTCTGGGACAAGTAGCTGAAGTGAAAATTGACGAGGAGCGGGGCTTCACCCACTGCGCATGCGTCAACACATACAACGTAATCGACCAATCACAGCGAAGACAGAACCGTAGTTCAAAAACCCAAGTGTTCACGGGAAATGTAGTCTTCTAAACCTAACGCCGCCCACGCGCGACGTGCCGCTCGAGCGGTGCGTTCACGGACCTGCGGTCTCTAGAACTCTAGCGAGGAACGGACTTTTTAACGTTCTAAAACAGTCATAAATATCGCAAAACACCGCGGTTAAGCCAGTCTTCGACGATATCACGCGCATAGAACTCAACCAACACAAATAAACCGTCAGAAATGTGTGCAAAAATGAATCTGACAACCAGAGTCTACAGAAACCAACGTTCTTGAACGCGACACACAATGGACCAATCACAGCGTTTTAAGCAGCCATCTTGTCGGTACCGTTTAGCCTAGCTCGACCCAAAGTACTGGACTCACTTCCACAAAATAAACGACTTTTACACCGCAGAAAAATTCTGTTAACGAGCACAACACATCCAAGCTAACCCCACGCCCCCAGGGGAGGCAGCACGCTAACTGTGTACAACAACGGACTTTACGTCAAACGGAACCGGATCTCGGTCCGGCCCAAAGCGGAGTGGGTTTTCCCGAACCTCGGCAAACACGTTGTAACAGATTAGGTAAAAATGGAGCAGCAAAGAGTGAAACAGACGTTTAACAGTAAATCGCAGATGCAATAAAATGAAGCAGAGGTGACTCGGCGGTCACAAAACGAAATCATGCATGCAGCCTCGCGACACGTAATGAAACGTCTCACAAAACAAACATTCATTCATCCGCAGCTCCAAAACCCACGTTCAAAAGTGAAAGAAAAGAATAATTCTAACGGGAAATAATCCAGACAATGCCACGATGAGCAACTCCCGGACACTCCACCAGCCAGAACTATCCTTATAAGCCCAAAACCAGGATGCAAACTATGCCACGACACCGTAACATCAAGCTACACAAAACAACTTAATAAACGTTCCAGGAACTCGGACGAGCCACCAATTGTAATAGAATAATGCGGTTGTAAGGTATTTAAACACTTACTGAGTCTGGCATTATTGTAGATGCGCAGTTTATGAGCAGAGTTTAACTGCACAAACTGCCACCAAAGTGCGAGTTCTTCCTTTTTCCGATACTAAATTGTTTTTACTGTGATTAGCCAGAAATGTAACTTCACAGGAGACTTCAATTTATATTGGTCTACCAAAAAATTAGACCTTTTATTGAAACTATCACAAAAATTACATTAAACATTTGTATCGATATTAGCTCTGATTTAATAACTACGTTGACAAGAATTCAAATTAAAACAAACAGACAGTTGGACCTTTCTGTTGGCACATTACTTAAAGTTTACCATGATGAAAATAAACATAAGGAGGAGTTTAAGGAGGAAAGATAAAAGATTGAAAGGAAATGGTTGAATCTTATCTTGAGATGTTTAACCAGAGATAGCACCCTCTGCTCGGTTTCGGCTGGACGTCCGTACCGTGATGAAACACTTTTACCTTCGTGAAGATGATCCTGTCTCGACTCCGGTAAATTAGTCAAGCCAGACGCGCATGCTGCTGCGTTTTACAGGCGACCACTTTCATCTTGCCACGGTCTCGAGACCGTCTGCTTCGGCCTCCTAGAGTGATGCCTGGTTCTGGTTTTGTTCAAGATAGCTTCCAGAAAGAGAGTCACCGCTTGGAGCTGTGACACTCGAAGGGGTTCACAGCTGACGTGCTGTTTGAACCTTTGCTGAAGACGTGGGTCGAGTTGGCACAATGACCGGGCGTCTCCTGCTTTCTCCAGGGAGAGATGCCAGGTGTCAGTTAGTTCTCTCCCAAAACTCTAAAGCCAAAAATGCAGGAAGTGCCCTTTAAGAAGGGGGTGTGACTTAGTCACATACTTCCTGCTGATTGGCTGTCCATCACTAGAGAAGGAGTGACTTTGCAAGTGAGTGAGTTTGAGTGACAGATGATAGGGTAGACAAAACATAGAAAACATAAGTGAGAAGATGCAGGTGCATGTGATTTGTTTTGAGAACAGATTCATTGTTTTTAGAAAGGACGGGAGACCGAAAGCAAGCTATGTCTAGCACTTTTCCTTCGAAACAAAAACAGTTCAAACAAATACGAAGGATTGTTCATTCAACTTTAGACACTTATTCTGCATAGAGCAGACAGTTTAAAGCACGATCATTCTGAGATGTTCTCTTAACTTTGTCATATTTAAAATATACCAGCTTAGTAAAATCATCATTGAAATGACAAAAATACTGTTTGATCAATTCTGAATTAACACACATTAAAGAGAAAGTTCAATCTGATTAATTAGTGTCCATTAATTCATAATAATTGTTAACCAAAATAGTGTTTACTCGTCTCCTTGAAGGCTTCAAGAAGGTGTAACACTGAGAGTTCCAAAGAGATGCAGAGAGGTGTACTTGAAGGTCAAGACAGAGGCCTATATCACTACACTCCCATAATTGTCCGTCTGTCAAAAAATAAGCAACATGCCGACTTTCATTTTGGTCTGTGGCTGCATTTAGGCATATGGGTTACAACATCAATCCAAGATGGTCACCATCAGTACAGTATATGTTAAATGGCCACCCTATCATTTATGAAGACTGCTTTCTAGTACCCTGATGCATGCTCAATAATCCAGGTAGAAAAATCTAAAAATGCCAAGTCTGGTCCTCTGGACATTCCAAAAAAACAAAACAAAACAAAGCAAAAAAAAATTATAGAAACGTTTCGTCTTTCGTCTGAAAGACTTCCTCAGTTTTGTTTTGTTTTTTGAATGTCCAGAGGACCAGACTTTTTAGACTGCTTTCTAGTGTTTATATTGCTTAAAAGTAGAGTTTCTTCAAGTGACTTGGAGTGTGTGTGTGTGTGAATGTGTGTGTGGATGTGTGTGTGTGGATGCGTGTGTATGTGTGTGTGTGTGTATGGGGGGGGGGGGGTGTCAATCTATGATGTGCAAGGCCACCATTGGCCATCCCCTGGCTCCACCATTACACCTAGTGGGTAAAATTGTTCCCTCCAATCACCTGGATCTGTCAATCCGCAGTGCTTGGAGAATCTAAAAATAAACAAAACATTTCCTCTTTTCTTCTACACAATGGATTTTGTATGCATTTAATATCCATCAGTCCAGCTCTTATCTTCAGCTTGTTCCGAAGTCGGGTTGCGGGAGCAGCAACTTGAGCAGGTAGGTCCAGACATTTCTTTCCACAGCCACCTCTTCTAGATCTTCTGGAAGGTTTTCAAGGTGTTCGCAGGTGTTATGACCCGAAGGCACGCAGCATAAAGAGAGGAACACGAGACACAGAATGAGGTTTAAAAAAAAAAGAGTTTTTATTTTTAGGCTCTCCAGTGGCACCTCTTCAGGGTGCGCCGCAGCAGTTCTGTGGATGGAAAAAGAGAGCCTAAGCCCCTCAGCGTCCTCGTGCCCACAAAAATAAAGTAATGAAATGAATGATGGACCTGATAAGCCAATTCAAAGAAATAAATGGGCACCACAGGGGGCCAATTCCGTACAGAGTCGTCAAAGCCCCTGTCAGCGCTGGGCTAAGGTCAAAGCTCCCACCTAAAGTAAACAAAAGAAACGAAAACAAGATAATTTGTCTCACCAGGTCGAATCCAGCTTTGGGATGGCTAACAAAAACAAACTCCAAGTCCAGCGGGTCACTCACGTGCCTCGCACACAACAATCACGTCAGCAGGTCTCAGCTCCAGCTTCTCACAGCACGACAGCAGGTCTCAGCTCCAGCTTCTCCCACTAATGACAGCAGGTCACAGCTCCAGCTTCTCATAGCACGACAGCAGGTCTCAGCTCCAACTTCTCACAGCACGACAGCAGGTCTCAGCTCCAACTTCTCACAGCACGACAGTAGGTCTCAGCTCCAACTTCTCACAGCACGACAGCAGGTCTCAGCTCCAACTTCTCACAGCACGACAGCAGGTCTCAGCTCCAACTTCTCACAACACGACAGCAGGTCACAGCTCCAACTTCTCACAGCACGACAGCAGGTCACATACGGACATCTTTCCTTTACTGCTTTCTGCTACTACTCCTTTGGACCTCTCTCTCTCTCTGCTTCTTCAGCTTGGACCTACTCCTCCTACTGCTGCTCCTGCTGCTTCTTCATCTGCTACTGCATGGACCTCAGCAGTTGCTCTCCTGCTGTATCTCTTCAGCTCCTCTCCTGCTGCATCTCACTCTGCTGCTGTTGCTGACCTCTGCTTCTGGGGCTGCTGCATCTGCTTCTGAGTCATCATCTCGTCTGCTGCAGCTGCATGAATCTAAATAGAGGAAGGAAGGTACCACCCCACCTGTAGCACTTCAATTAACAATAGCTTCAGTCAATCAGCCTCCCAAAACACTTTAGACACCACAAAACACCACCAAACAACTCATCCCTCTGGCCTGGATAAAAGGACATCCCCATGGGATGTAACACCCCCCCCCCACACACACACACACAAAACTTTGCATGAGATAACGTAAGCAAACCCATGCAAAAACAAACACAAAAAAAACAATAACAACCTAATACAAAAAAAATAAAAATAAAACAATAACAATCCACAAACCAGTACCAACACGTACCATTCACATTCAAAATATTCCAAACCCAAAAACCAGTCGGTCGTCAGGGACTACTCTGCAAGACTACCGCTTAGCAATACCCACAACACCAAATATAATGACACCAACTACAGAATGAGAGTGTCGCCCATGCATGATAGACTGAAAAAAAACTGTCCCCATCTGTAACACTGGTCAGCATTGGAAAACACCTCTTGGACGATAGCAACAGCACCCCATGGCCAACTTCTCTATCAGCCATTCTGAAAACACAGGAGTAAGAGTCAGTCAACACGTCATCAAAATGTGCAACAGAGGGCTGTAGCAACTCAAAACTTTCAGAAACTAACAAAGGAACCAGTGCAACTGTGTGAATTGTCTCCCTATCTTCAGGTTTAAACAAAAAACACTCGCTCAGATCAATGACACCACCGATCGGTTCGCTTTTCTCCTCCGCTATTTTGCTCATGGGATGTCAGACTCAGAAAAAAGTAAAAAAACGGTTACAGAGATCAATTCCATCATCGTCCTCTTTGACACTCTCCCCTTCCTGTTGACGTTCGAGAGTCAGGTCTTCGGTCCCAAACACGGAGACGCCTGCCACAGGAACACTGGAGCGCAGACCCACCTCACACAACGGGACATGCTTAACACCCAGCTCCATCTGATTTAGACAAAAGTCATCCTGCAATTTCCTAAGCAACGCCAACTACTCCAGCTCTAACAGATGAGTCTTTGCCTTCAGATCATCTTGAAGTCTTTGATGTTTAAGGACTTGTTCTTGCAAAAAAAACTGATGTGCAAGCTGTCGTCTGATCACTTCCTCCCTCAAAGCAGCTCGTTGCTGCTCAAAATTAAGCTTTCGTTCCTCCTCTACTCTCAAACGCTCAGGAACACCTGTCTCCACTGTAGATAAATTCCCCACAGTAGTCTCCGGAAAAATCCCAGACAGAATTAAATCTGATAACAGATCACCCTCAAATCTTCAGCCATTAGTGCGGTTCATGACCATAATCCCAAAATGATCTGCCACACTCAGCATCTGCTCTCAAATACAGTCTATAAAGGCCTCTACTGTGGGCTGTTGAATACATTTATCCAAAACAAACATGATTGCAGACCTGAATGCACCAAAAGCAAACAGCAAAGCTGATAGCGCTCACACAACTGTAACTGAACACCGAGCGGTGCCAATTATATGTAAGGGATATAATACTTGTCATTTTGCTGACCAGTACAATATTCCTAAAGAAGTTGGAGCAGATTTGATCTGACCCAAATTCATTTGCGAGTTCTCCCTTTTTCAGGATTAAATTATTTAACTGTGAACTAGACAAAATGTAATTTCACGAGAGACGTCAACTTACCGTATTTTCCGGTGTATAGGTCGTACCTTTTTTATGTTTTTTTCTGAGTTTTTCAAGGCCTGCGACCTATACACCAGTGCGACCTATACAAGTTTTTTTTTTTGTTTTTTTAACTTTGGCAGGAAAGGGTGCAGTACCACTTTCGGCCGCTAGGGGCGCAGTGCAGTACCACTTTCGGTCGCTAGGGGGCGCTGTGCAGTACCACTTTCGGCCACTAGGGGCGCAGTGCAGTACCACTTTCGGCCACTAGGGGCGCAGTGCAGTACCACTTTCGGTCGCTATGGGCGCTAAAGAGACCTGTACCGGTATTTTTTTTTTTTTACCAGTACAGTACCTGCAGACATGCTGGCTGGGGGGGAGTTACCTGTTTGTGTATTGAGCATAAAAGCCCATCACCCCGGCTACATCTCTGTGGGAGTAGGACAGATGCAACAGCGAACAACAACAGAAGAACAACAGAACAGCAGCCATGCCTCCAAAGAGAAAATCCTACACGGCTGATTTTAAATTGGAGGTAGTGAAATTCGCCGTGGTTCACGGGAACCGAGCCGCTGACCGCCAGTACGGGGTCAGTGAGAAGGTGATCCGCGGATGGAGGAAGTCCGAGGCGGTGATCCAGGCCATGAGGAGGACCAAGCGGGCAAACAGGGGCAAGAGAGCCAGGTGGCCACAGCTGGAGGACAAAGTCAAGTCCTGGGTCCTCTCGGAGCGCGCATGTGGGAGAGGGGTCTCCACAGTTCAGCTGCGCCTCCATGCCATCGCTCTCGCCATAGGCGTAACTTCCTGAAGGACTGGTGGGGACAAATCCCCACCAATGCTGACCTCTAGTGGACAGTCCCCACCAATATTTTGTTCACATATTTTACTTTTTATTTTATTTTATTGAACATTTAACCCTAACCCTCTGATTAAAACCCCATTCATGCCGCTACTCAGAAAGAAAAGAAAAAAGTTATCTCCGTTTCACACCGTCAACGAACCCCAACAAAAAAAACAACAACAACAACAACTGCCGAACAGCTGCTCTGTCCAGCAGTGGCTCTGTATTTAGTTAGTACGCACTGCGCAGTTTGCAAGACTCCCATGGCGTGCAGAGGAGCTGTCTGATCACCCTACACGGCAAAATACGACCAAAAAGTAAGTCATTAAATAGTTTTGGTGCACAGTACTCATGGTGTTATTGTGTTTACAGTGTGCATGCATTTCCTGAACGTAAGTAAATCGTTTTGATGACGTTTTGCGTGTAATATGTGCGCGACTTCAGGAGGAGCGAAAACTACGTTTGTTTATGTGTGAACAGTGTGCGCGAAGTTAGTCTGAGCTTTGTGAATTTAATTTAAACAAAACAGTATTATCATCCTGCTGCAGACGGAGGAGGGATGGAGGACGAGTTTAAGAAGTGGCTGCAGATACTTCTACTAGCATATTTAGCTCCATCTACTAGCAACTCACGGTGAATCAATAAACAAGCTGAAAACAATCTGAAAAGCTCTGAAACAGGTGGAGCATGTTCTTATTTATCTTGAAGCAGACACAGAGCTAAAGCCTTAAAGTCCTCCATCACTGAGTCTGCCTGTTAGTTTCAACATCAGGTGTACCAGCACGTTCATGCTGCAGGGCAAGACAGGTCATGCTGCCATGCTGCTGCAATACTGTGAAATAAATGCTGATAATTGTTTTATTTTTATTAATTACTGTAATTGCATTTGTAATGATAGTGTGCACCTACTATTTTTAGTTTGGAGCAAGCCTGGATAGATTGTTGTACTCAGTGCAGCTCCTACGGATTAAATGTCCTCTAAATAGCTTCATTTCATTTTCAGAGTTTCTATCGGCCAAATTGTGACATCATATGCTTAGAAGATTCTTCCCAATGAGCAAAGTGGATTCTACACAACACATCAAGAGCACTGTATGAAGCTAGGGAGAAAATAACAATCTTAATTGTTGTTGTTTTTTACAAACCAGATCCAAAAAAGTTGGGACACTAAACAAATAGTGAATAAAAACTGAATGCAATGATGTGGAGGTGCCAACATCTAATATTTTATTCAGAATAGAACACAAATCACAGATCAAAAGTTTAAACTGAGAGAATGTATCATTTTAAGAGAAAAATATGTTTTTTCAAAATTTCATGGCATCAACAAATCCAAAAAAAGTTGGGACAAGTCCATTTTTACCACTGTGTGGCATCCCCCCTTCTTCTTACAACACTCAACAGACGTCTGGGGACAGAGGAGACCAGTTTCTCAAGTTTAGAAATAGGAATGCTCTCCCATTCATGTCTAATACAGGCCTCTAACTGTTCAATCGTCTTGGGCCTTCTTTGTTGCACCTTCCTCTTTATGATGCGCCAAATGTTCTCTATAGGTGAAAGATCTGGACTGCAGGCTGGACATTTCAGTACCGGATCCTTCTCCTACGTAGCCATGATGTTGTGATTGCTGCAGAATGTGGTCTGGCATTATCTTGTTGAAAAATGCAGGGTCTTCCCTGAAAGAGATGACGTCTAGATGGAGCATATGTTGTTCTAGAACCTGAACATAGTTCTCTGCATTAATGGTGCCTTTCCAGACATGCAAGCTGCCCATGCCACAAGCGCTCATGCAACCCCATACCATCAGTGATGCAGGCTTCTGAACGGAGCGTTGATAACAACTTGGGCTATCCTTGTCCTCTCTGGTCCGGATGACATGGCGTCCCAGTGTTCCATAACGAACTTCAAATCGTGACTCATCTGACCACAGAACAGTCTTCCATTTTGCCACACTCCATTTTAAATGACCCCTGGCCCAGTGAAAACGTCTGAGCTTGCTTAGAAATGGCTTCCTCTTTGCACTGTAGAGTTTCAGCTGCAACGGCGGATGGCACAGTGGATTGTGTTCACTGACAATGCTTTCTGGAAGTATTCCTGAGCCCATTCTGTTATTTCCTTGACAGTGGCATTCCTGTTTGAGGTGCAGTGACGTTTAAGGGCCCGGAGATCACAAGCATCTAGTAGAGTTTTACGGCCTTGACCCTTACACACAGCGATTGTTCCAGATTCTCTGAATCTTTTGATGATGTTATGCACGGTTGATGATGATAACTTAAAAGTCTTTGCTATTTTACGCTGGGTAACACCATTCTGGTATTGCTGCACTATCTTTCTGCGCAACAATGGTGGAATTGGTGATCCTCTTACCAGCTTGGCTTCTGAGAGACACTGACACTCTGAGAAGCTCTTTTTATACCCAATCATGTTGTCAATTGACCTAATTAGTGTTAATTGGTCTTCCAGCTGTTCGTTATATGCTCAATTTCCTTTTTCCAGCCACTTATTGCTACTTCCCAAATGTTTTGGGATTTGTTGACACTGAAATTTTGAATCAACATATTTTTCCTTTAAAATGTTACATTTACTCAGATTAAACTTTTGATCTGTCATCTATGTTCTATTATGAACAAAATATTGACATTTGCCATCTCCACATCATTGCATTCAGTTTTTTAGTGTCCCAACTTTTTTGGAATCCGGTTTGTAGTATTATTTTCATTCATTCATTCAACTTTTATCTTTATTATCTTGTAATGCACTTTGGACAATGCAAGTTGTTGCTGGAAGGTCCTATTTAAATAAAGTTTATTATTGTTATTCCTGTTAACAATGTCTTTCTGTATCGTGCCTTCTTACAAAGACCTTTTGTATAAAACTTGTGTGCTGATGTAATGAAAATGAAGGTGTTAATAACAATGTACAATGATCTGACAGGATAAATGCTAACTCAGGGAGTCATACAGCTGTTAAACTGCTACTCAGTGTCATACAGCTGTTGAACTGCTAGTAAGGGTGTCATACAACTGTTATTGTTATTACGACATACACAATTGAAAAAAGTACCGGTACTTTGTCCAAAAAAGCAGATGCAGCATTTTCGATTTCCGTCCCCACCAACTTTCAACACAAAGTTACGCCCTTGGCTCTCGCCAAGGACATGGGCATCGAGTTCATTGGTGGTCCGAGCTGGTGCTTTCGCTTCATGAAGCGCCAGGAACTCTCCATCAGGGCTCGGACCACCATGTGCCAGAAGCTCCCCGCTGACTTCCAGGAGAAGCTGGACACATTCCGTGCCTTCGTGAGCCGGCAGGTATGCTGACCTGCTTTTTTTTTAGTGTGTTAAACATACTGTACCTGTATCTTGCTAAATTTTAATAGATTAATTTAATATAAAATCGCGCGCTCACAGCGAGTTTGTTGTCAGTGCGCGCGTGTTTCTTTGTTTAATGTACGAAGATGTCTCCTTCGTGTGTCGCCTGGTACCAGTACCGCTAGCTAAGCTAGCTAAGCTAAGCTAACATGATTTTTTTTCTGTGTGTTGTGTTAAACGTACGGTACCTGTATCTTGCTAAATTTTAATAGATTAATTTAAAATAACATTGCGCGCTCACAGCGAGTTTGTTGTCATTGCGCCCGCATTTCTTTGTTTAATGTACGAAGATGTCTGCCTTTGTGTGTCGTCTGGTACCCGTAGCTAAGCTAACATGGTATTATTTTGTGTGTGTTAAACGTACGGTACCTGCATCTTGCTAAAATTTAATATACCGTATTAATTTAAAATAAAATCAGAGCTCTGAAGGAATATACACACATTTAGATGTTCTATATGTTAATCTTACTTGAAACTAATAACAAGCGCTCTATAATCAAGGTATGTACAATGGTTTTACAAATGTTTATGCAATTAAACAACATTATAATGCATGCTTTTAGATCCAGCAAAGAGAGGGTTAACAGCTCTTGGGAGCAGAAAGGCACTTTGTGTTTGCTTTGGCCGACACAGGCTTTACTTAAACTAAGGCTGAGCACTTATAAAACAAACACACACACTTGGTCATCAATTAGTGTAACTGGACATTAAAGGTATTGTGACATGATTTTGTAAATTTGAATATTTGTCAGAACATATATATCTTATATCATTGAGCTCTGGTCGTTTTTGCATAATAAATTATAAACATATTAAAATTTTATTCGAAATTATGCTAAATTTTTCTCTGGTATTTGCTGGGATACGCCCCTGAAATTCCGCGCATTTCCGCAATACGTCATCACCAGTCGTCGTCACCAGTCATCAACGTCACAACGGGCAGAAGGCAGAGCCTTGCCCGTTTATTAGGTGTGTTAACTGCTTGCCATACAGATTCATTTCCTGAAGGATCGCCTTTTATTTGTGTAACTTGAAAAATGCCGTCACGTTGTAGTGCATTTGTGTGTTCTAATATCAGCAGTGAACAAGTGAGCCTTCACAAATTTCCAAAAGATGACAAACTTTGTCAAGAATGGACCAGACAAAGACCGGTGGGTTCCAGGAGTCCTATGTCTGCAGCGACCATTTCACTGCCGATTGTTTTCAGCACCTGGTATAAAAGAATCTTTAGGATTACCAGTAAGATTCAGAAGACTTTTAAAACCGGATGCTATTCCTACTATTTTTAAAAGAAAATCTACAGAAGAAAGTCCCACAGGAGCTACCATGTCGAAACAACGCAGGGACCATCGGAAGACTGTCCAGGAGATGAGTAAGTCTTTGTGTAAACATAATCGGAGGTGTGTAGTGTTTTAGATTATAAACTATTTATTTTACGTGAGTTCATGTTGTTTTACTTTATACACTTTGAGTGTATAAAGCCAATTATCACGGCAGATTATGTTTGTTCGCTGCTAACAAGCTAGCCGAATCAGATAGCTAACACAATAGCCGCGATACAGGCCACGTTGCTAATGATGTATTTTTAAATTATGTCTGCGCCATCAGGTAACATCTGTAGTTTCCTTCTATTCGGGGAGGGATATTAATGAGAGTTTTGGATGATTTACTGTCTTAAAATGATATATCGCTGACGCAACCGGTAATAAGCCGACATAGCAGCTAACAAACATTAGCCGAGTGCCCGGAGCAAACACGTTGCTAATGATGTATTTTTAAATTATGTCTGCCGATCAGGTAATTCTTTTTATTCGGGGAGGGATATTAATGAGAGTTTTGGATGATTTACTGTCTTAAAATGATATATCGCTGACGCAACCGGTAATAAGCCGACATAGCAGCTAAAGCCGACATAGCAGCTAACAAACATTAGCCGAGTGCCCGGAGCAAACACGTTGCTAATGATGTATTTTTAAATTATGTCTGCGCCATCAGGTAACATCTGTAGTTTCCTTCTATTCGGGGAGGGATATTAATGAGAGTTTTGGATGATTTACTGTCTTAAAATGATATATCGCTGACGCAACCGGTAATAAGCCGACATAGCAGCTAACAAACATTAGCCGAGTGCCCGGAGCAAACACGTTGCTAATGATGTATTTTTAAATTATGTCTGCCGATCAGGTAATTCTTTTTATTCGGGGAGGGATATTAATGAGAGTTTTGGATGATTTACTGTCTTAAAATGATATATCGCTGACGCAACCGGTAATAAGCCGACATAGCAGCTAAAGCCGACATAGCAGCTAACAAACATTAGCCGAGTGCCCGGAGCAAACACGTTGCTAATGATGTATTTTTAAATTATGTCTGCGCCATCAGGTAACATCTGTAATTTTTTTATTCAGGGAGGGTTTATTAATGAGAGTTTTGGAAGATTTACTGTCTCAAAATGATATCTCAGACGCGATAGGACATGCTCCACCATTATTATTTAAATGCACGTTGGAGCGTGCCTTCCCGTTGTCACGTCAAGATGACATTTTGCGGAAATGCGCAGATTTTTAGGGGCGTATCCCAGAGAAAAAAACTACCATAACTTGGAATAAAAATTTAATATATTTATAATTTATTATGCAAAAACGACCAGAGCTCAATGATATAAGATATATATGTTCTGACAAATATTCAAATTTACAAAATCATGTCACAATACCTTTAACTACATGAATTTACATTAAAGATAATACACTAAACACATGGATCTGACAATTTTAAACATGCAGAACAAAGGAGCGTTTTCAGAGTAGACCTCTGTACCAGCCATAAAATCTCCAAGGCCGTAAAACAGATAAACAAGGGAGCTCCAAGGCTCCTTATCAGGCCCTAAGCCAATGAGAAACGAGAAAAGCCCAAAGCTGCACTTTATGCTGCCAAGAAGAGCCAGACATCTTCAGCACTTTTTGAGAACAGCGCGTCGGACAGGTCAGTGCTCAATATGGCTCACAATAATTTGTGCACAAATGATTGTTTATGCTGTAACTCTGTTAACCTGTAACCTGTGTTGATCCAAATAAATCTTTATCTTTTTCACATGAGAGACTGGTCATTCGAACACTGTCGAAATGTCGACTTCAGCTCACAGCGAGTTTGTGGTGAGTGGGTGCGCGCTCGATTCTTTGTTTACTTTTTTTTGTGTGTTTAACGCACTTCTTGCTAAATTTTAATATATTAATTTAATAATAATACGGTAATAATAATGAATTTCATTTATAATGCACGTTTTATTAACAAAAATCTCAAAGTGCAGCTAAAATTAAAGATAAAAAACAACTGATAAAATCAATTACCGGTAAGATCAGTGATAAAACAACAAAAAACAATAATAAAATCAATTAAAACAATGATAATATCAAATAAGATCAGAGATAAAATCATGTGGAGGCAGAGTACAGTAGGCTTGCTTAAAAATAAAGGTCTTTAAGCCTTGTTTAAAGTCAACCAGTGACTGGAGCACTGGTTTAATATAAATGTGGACATGTGATGTGATGTTGACAAACAAAGAAACATTTTTATGTTGCAGGTGGTTGCAGGTCTTGAAAATAGCACCCTCTCATAGTGGATCAACCAGTTTGCTGGTGACATCCACAACTACCGTAGCTGTTCACAGCCTAAAAAGTGATCATTATTGCACTGATGGCCACTTGCTATTCACAGAGGGCTGAGTGATACTTTATTTTGTGCTGTATAGGTCACAGTTTTTTTTTATGTTTCTTTCTTTGTCAGGACCATCAGGACTATGTGAGGACCATCAGCCTAACGATGGATCGATGTGTCCTTCAGGGTGCTAACGATCCATTGTTAGGCTGATGGTCCTCCATCATGTGAGCAGCTGGTTTCGGCTTTCATCAGCCAACTGGTTCATCCACTGTGAGAGGGTGCTACCAGTACCGGCTAATGTCTGCTTCTTTTGTTTACCGTACTGTAGCCCGACGCTAATGTCTGCCTTTTGTCTTTCTCACGCCAGGTCGAGACGCATGGGATCACTGCCGACCATGTGATTAATATGGATGAGGTACCGCTCACGTTTGACATTCCTCTAGGGAGGAGTGTCTCCCAGAAGGGGGAGAAGACTGTCAACATCCTCACCACAGGCCACGAGAAGTCCCACTTCACAGTGGTTCTGGCCTGTGGTGCTGACGGCTGCAAACTCCCCCCCATGGTCATCTTTAAGAGAAAGACCATTCCGAAGGAGGACTTCTGCTCCAGGGTGGTGGTGGCCGTGAACCCGAAGGGATGGATGGACGAAGCGATGATGCTTCACTGGATCACCAAGTGCTTCGTCCATCGTCCCGACGGGTTCTTTAGGACCAAGAAGGCTCTGCTCGTCATGGACAGCATGAGGGCCCATATTACGGACGCCATGAAGGCGAAGGTGAAAACACTCAACACTGTTCCCACAATCATCCCAGGGGGGCTGACGAAACTCCTGCAACCCCTTGATATCTCGGTCAACAGGAGTTTCAAGGCCTCCCTGAGGAAGTTGTGGGAGCAGTGGATGATCAGTGGAGTGCACAGCTTCAAAACGCTGCAGCCAGGCTTTTGACTAGAACCCCCAGAACAGCTCATATCACTCCGGTTCTGGCCTCTCTACACTGGCTCCCAGTTCATTTTAGGTCACATTTTAAAGTTTTATTATTAACTTTTAAAGCATTACATGGTGAGGCTCCTAAATATTTATTGGACCTTTTGAAGCCTCTTTGTCCATCTAGAACTCTGAGGTCTTCCAATAAGCTACTGCTGACAGTTCCGAGAACTCATTTTAGAACTCGTGGCGATAGAGCATTTGAAGTGGTGGCTCCGAGGCTCTGGAACGCTCTCCCTATAACAATACGCTGCTCCGAGTCAACAGCTGCATTTAAAAACAGTCTTAAGACTCATCTCTTCAGACAGGCGTTTGGTTAACTTTGTACATTGTTTTTAGAGCTAGTTATGTTTTACCTTTTTGTATAGTATCTCTGTGATTTTTGTATAGTATCTCTATGATTTTATGATTTTATTTCTGTGATTTTATAATTTTATGATTTTATTTTTCCTCCTGTGAAGCACTTTGTGACTCTCATGTCTGGGAAATGTGCTATATAAATAAAAATTACTTACTTACTTACTTACTTACAGCGACGGAGAGGATGCGGCACGCCACCTTCGCCCAGGCAGTGGAGTGGGTGGACAAGGCCTGGGCTTTGGTCACCACCCGCACCATCAAGGCTGGGTTCAAGAAGGCGGGCATCCTCCCCCGGCCTGCTGGAGCTGGTGCTGAGGCAGAGGACAGCAGTGAAGAAGAGGAGGAGGAGGAGGAGGAGGAGGAGGAGGAGGAGGGACCTCTCACCTCTGGCAGTCTGTCTCAAGAACTTGCTGAACTTTTCCAAAGCGACACAGAGGACGAGGAGTTTTTGGGCTTTGAATGAGTTTCTACTGTAAATAATTTGTAAATTTGTAAATAAAAACCACAAAAACATATCTGTTTCAGTCATCTTTATGTGCGGGTGTACAGGTACCGGTAGTAATTTCAAAGCTGCTTTATTTACGGTGTGTGGGTGTACCGGTAACTGTCAAAGTTCACTGGTTAACAAAAATTAAACTGTGACACAGTCTTCCAAAAAAGGCAGCCAACAAATATTTTGTTAGGAGTTTCTGTAGTCCAATTTTAATGATGTTGGTGGTGTTTACATTCTGAAATAAGCTGATTTGTAATCATTTATTAACAAAAATTAAACTGAGACACAGTCTTCCAAAAAAGGCAGCCAACAAATATTTTGTTAGGAGTTTCTGTAGTCCAATTTTAATGATGTTGGTGGTGTTTACATTCTGAAATAAGCTGATTTGTAATCATTTATTAACAAAAATTAAACTGAGACACAGTCTTCCAAAAAAGGCAGCCAACAAATATTTTGTTAGGAGTTTCTGTAGTCCAATTTTAATGATGTTGGTGGTGTTTACATTCTGAAATAAGCTGATTTGTAATCATTTATTAACAAAAATTAAACTGAGACACAGTCTTACAAAAAAGGCAGCCAACAAATATATTTTTTGAGGTGTTTATCCTGCTAAAATTAAAATATCAATTCCTGCAGGTCTGTTCTCTGCATTTCCGGTGCTGCGCGTGCACGTTTGGTTTTCATCAGACGTGCCGGTAACTAGCGAAACAACTTTTTTAATCCAGCTCATTTCACAATTACGTTCAGTCTTTAAAAAAGTCAGCTAACAAATATAGTTTTGAGGTGTTTAGCCTGCTAAAATTCAAACACTGTACCAATTCATGCAGGTCTGTTCGCTGCTGCATTTCCGGTGCTGCGCGTGCTCGTTTTGTTTTCATCAGACGTGCCGGTAACTAGCGAAACAACTTTTTTAATCCAGCTCATTTCACAATTACGTTCAGTCTTTAAAAAAGTCAGCTAACAAATATAGTTTTGAGGTGTTTAGCCTGCTAAAATTCAAACACTGTACCAATTCATGCAGGTCTGTTCGCTGCTGCATTTCCGGTGCTGCGCGTGCTCGTTTTGTTTTCATGAGACGTGCCGGTAACTAGCGAAACAACTTTTTTAATCCAGCTCATTTCACAATTACGTTCATTTATTAAAGAAAAGTTCAGCTCAGAAACACATTTGCTATAATTTTTATCCAACAAATAATTTTTTTTAAGTGTTAATCTTCTTAAAGCCTTGCTGTGTGCTCCTTGCAGCAGAGGTAAACACTTGGTCCATATTTCCGGGTTGACTCAGCGGTGACGCGGCACGTCAGTGGTGGATGACGCGTTACGTCGGCGGTGACGTACCGGTAGTGCGACCATGGTGCGACCTATACATCGGTGCGACCTATACATCGGTGCAACCTATTTATGGATTTTTCCAGTTTATTGATAAATATTAGACACTGCGACCTATCCCTCATAGCAGTGGACTCCGTCGCGGATCCGCATTCTTACCGTTTAAGATCCGCGCCGCGGATCTGCGGTTTGCGCGTCCGGAGCAGATCCGGAGCAGATCCGCCCAGCATGCCAAATAACCGACCCCCCACACTGTCAGGATAACGGACCCGGCACGGATCTGTGAGCCTTAAGTGCTCTTGTGCTCTGGGAACATGACCCCACACGGATCCGTGCTCCGCGCCGTAGGCGGATACGCTCTCCAGGTGGAGCTAGTGACAAAGGCCAGCATAAACACGCTCCATGTCCCGCCCTCTAGGCGGCCCAAAAAGTAGTATATGCAAGTATCCTTAAAGTATACTAATTTTAAACTAAAAAAATAATATACTTTCAAGTTTACTTTTTAGGTACTTATCAAAAGTATACTTAGCCAAGTTTATTTTATACAATACTTGACTTATACTAAAAATAAACTAAAACTCTTAAGTATACTATATACTTCTGTTTAAACTTTTGGCCAAGGTAATTTTATACAAAGTATTTTCACACTGGTTTATTTTTAGTACTTCTGTTTTAAACGTTTTGTCAGTTTTTTGGAACATATATATATATATATATATATATATATATATATATATATATATATATATATATATATATATATATATATATATATATATATATATATAGTATATTGTTATTATTATTATTGAGCATGCATCAGGGTATTATTATTATCATCATTATTACTATCATTATTCAATTTTATTCTGCGTTACTCCAGGCGTGAAACAGAAAAAAAAAAAAAAGTTGCTGCTTTGCTTTCTGCCATTTTTCTGTTTGTGAGCTTCATGCGTTATGATTGGATTGGGGTTAAAACGTGATCATGTACGTCTCAACCAATCAACGCCACTCTTGCTTGTCAGGTTGCATGTGAACCAATCAACGCCACTCTTGTTTATTGGGGGAAGTAGCATGTGATCATATTCAACCAATCAACGCCTCTTGCTTCGCGCCCTTCGTTCAAATGTAGCCATTTCCTTTCCAACTGTTGGACAAGAAGCTGTTGTTGTGTCGGACTTAAGACGTCGGTCGACTGGTCTGACTCTGGACGACGACTGGACATTCAGTTGGAAGTTTAAGGTAATCGGTTCTGTTTGTTTATTTGCTAGCTGTTAGCTCTGTTCACTTGAATGAACAAAACCTGCTGCTGGATGTCTTTTCAAAAGAGACAAGGCCCCGCATCCACGCGTTTGCGTCGCATGTCTTAACATGCGCTGACCAGCCAGCAGAACAATACAGCCAGGCTGAAATACTAGTTTACTTGAAATACGTATTTTTGCAACATTACTGGTTTTGTAGCTGCTTCAGGCAGGTTTCTGCTGCAGCGAGGTCCTACTCGGTTTCTTTATGCTTCAAAACATGACACAGAGTCGTTCTAACTAGCGTGAGAACATCCAACTTGTTTAATCTGAAGTTTCCACTCGATAGAACATGATGAGAGTCAGAAGATGAAGCACAATAAATAAAGTTTGATTCAACGTGTCCCTGAAACAAACAGCCCCAGCGCTGCATGTTTTGTTAATTCATTTATTCAAAATAAAACAAATTCATCAGAAAGGAAAAAAAAACACTGAAAGAAAAGTTGCAGAAAGAAGAAAATAGTCTTATAATATCTGCCCCTTATTAAAATAAACAACAAACAAACAACAACCTTCACTTGAACAATCTCCAAACTGAAAAAACAAACAAACAAAAACAGGTATCCTTCACCTGCATTATACATTCCCAACAACTTTAATTTAATCATCTTTTAAAACATATAAATAGTTTTAGAAATGCTTATGGTGATATCAAGTAAACTTCACAGTCCTGTTTCCTGATTTACAACACGGCTCCTTCAGACTAGTTCTGAATGAAGGTAACATTTACACATTTACATTCCCTTCAGGTTATATTTACTCTTTTTTTTTTTCAACAAATTTTAATTGAATATTTGGGGGTAATAGTTTTATGAGTTTTATACATGACTTGTAAAATACTATGTTCAACAAAATCATACACTTTTAATAATTTCAATTAATTAAATAATATATTTGTTGGATGACCATAGCACTTCTTAATAATTCTTATAGCTCTTTTTTTGTAAAATAAAAACAGGGTTTGTAATAGTTTTGCATGCTTTTCCCCAAACTTCAATACAATAGATTAAATGAACAATCATTACATTATACAATACATGGGATTGTATATACAAAACTTTGTCATTCAAAAACTATTTTACTTTATACAGTAATGCAATTGCTTTTGTTTTTATTCTTAAGTGATTTACATGAGATTTCCATGTCAGCTTCTCATCAATAACAACACCCAAAAGTTTTATTTAATTAACTATGAATTTCAATGCTGTAAATTTTAAAGATGTTTAAAGATAAAACTATTAATATTGACACAGTTGAGAATTTTATGGCAAGAAAGTTCATGCTCAATAATCCAGGTACCAAAGCCAATAATTCTCAGTCAGGTCATCTGGACAGTTTCTTTTTTTTTTTTTTGAATGTCCAGAGGACCAGACTTAGCTTTTTTAGATTTTTCTACCTGGATTATTGAGCATGCATCAGGGTATGTGTGTAACACTATTACATAATAATGTAATGTAATGTAATCTGTAATAATATGAACAAAATAATGTTCCTCTTTCCACAACTCACTTCTTGTTTCTGAACTTTTTCTTTTAGATGAATAGAAAGACTACACCCGTCACCAACTCCACCATAAGACGGAGAACTCGTGCAGATGTACAGAAGCGACTTCAACTGATAACGGACGACTACAGAAAATCGACTGACTGTAGGATGACAGTGTGACCTTGGACATGACAGTCTGGCTGGTGACTGTTATGGGCAGGCTCAGTCATCTTCTGAAGAGTCTGATGATGAAGCATGACATGAAGGTAAGTCTGATACAGCATCAGACCTAAATTAGATCCTGTTGTTTCTTGTTTCATCATCCAAACTATTTTCTGCTTCCCAAAATGAAGACAAATAGCTCAAATCTTCACATAGATTGCTAAATTTGTCGTGTTTTAAATTGTCCGCTATTAAAGAGACCAGAGCCCTCTGCCTCATACTACGTCACAGATGGTGCGTCCGCGTGTAATCGGATTTCCCATGATTAAACACGGCTTGAAGTTCAAAATCACTTTTAAAGCAAAATTAAAGGGATTTATCATTTTGTTTGCAAAAACGAACATATTTAAATGATAATATATATACATTTTGAGCAATTTGATGAATAGTCAAAAAAATCATGTCAGTGGACCTTTAAGTTGTGACAAACTGAATTGATGACTGGTCTTTTCTCAGGATTTATACTGTTCATTGACATACTGGTGCTGGTCATACAATTAGAATACTGTATCATGAAAAGGTTGATTTATTTCATTAATTCCTTTCAAAAAGTGTAACTTGTATAATATATTCATTCATTACACACAGACTGATATATTTCAAATGTTTATTTCTTCTAATGTTGATGATTATAACTGACAACTAATGAAAACCCTAAATTCGATATCTCAGAAAATTAGAATATTACTTAAGACTAGGGCTGGACGATATGGCCAAAATTTTTATCACGATATAGTTCTTAATTTCGGTCGATATCGATATAATTCGATATCGATATAAACAATATAAAAGCCTAAAAAAAAACTATAAACTATACAAATAAATTAATGTTCTCCTTGTATTTGTATTTAGCCTCCAAAAAGATGGAAATCACCATCAAATAAACATAAACTTCTCAACCCAATAATTCTCAGTCGGGTCATCTGGACACTTTCTTTTTTATAGAAACGTTTCACCCTCCATCCTCCATCCAGTTTCTATAAAAAGAAACTGTCCAGATGACCCGACTGAAAATTATTGGATTTGGTACGTGGATTATTGAGCATGAACTTTCTTGCCATAAAATTCTCAACTGTGTCAATATTAATAGTTTTAACTTTAAACATCTTTAAAATTTACAGCATTGAAATTCATAGTTAATTAAATAAAACTTTTGGGTGTTGTTATTTATAAGAAGCTGACATAGAAATCTCATGGAAATTACTTAAGAATAAAAATAACAAAATCAATTGCATTACTGTATAAAGTAAAATAGTTTTTGAATGACAAAGTTTTGAATATATTGAATAATGTAATGATTGTTCCATATTTAATCTGTTGTATTGAAGTTTGGGGAAAAGCATGTAAAACTATTACAAACCCTGTTTTTTTTGTTTTGTTTTTAAAGAGCTACAAGAATTATTAGTAGGAAGTGCTATGGTCACCCAACAAATATTTCATCAGTTTAAATTATTAAAATTTTATGATTTGGTTGAACATAGTATTTTACAAGTCATGTATAAAACTGAAAAAAAAATTACCCCCCAAATATTCAATTAAAATTTGTTTAAAGTTATTAAACCCTGAAGGGAATGTAAATGTTTGTAAAACCTCCATTTAGGACTAGTTTGAAGGAGCTGAGTTGTAAATCAGGAAACAGGATTGTGTTGACTTGATATCACCATAAACATTTCTAAAACTATTTATATGTTTTAAAAGATGATTAAATCAAAGTTGTTGGGAAGGTGTGGTGCAGGTGAAGTGAAGGTTGTTGTTTGTTTGTAGTTATTTTGTATTTTTTAAACAAGGGGCAGATATTAAAACACTATTTTCGTCTTTCTGCACATTTTCATTCAGTGTTTTTTCTTCTTCTGATGAATTTGTTTTATTTTGAATAAAAAAACATGCAGCGCTGCTGGGGCTGTTTGTTTACGTCGTAGTTTCAGGGAAACGTTGGCTCAAACTTTATTGTTCTTCATCTTCTGACTCTCATATTATATCGAGTGGAAACTCTTCAGATTAAACAAGTTAGAATAGATGTTTCCACCGCTAGTTAGAACGACTTTGTCACGTTTTGCAAAATAAAGAAACCGAGTAAGACTCGCTGCAGATGAGACCTGCAGTTTAACAAAACCGAACTACGTCCACACCTACGAATTAGTCTTTCCTCTCATCAGTGATGTCGTCTCTTTCTCTTCGCTTGTGAAACTTTGTTCAGTCACATTCTGACGGTCATGAGCACTCGTTTGACTCGTTTTGAAGCGAAAACTTAACGCGCTTTGGAGACTAGCTTAGCTTTTAGCCTGCTACCGCTAACGCCTGCTGCTGGAGTGAGCGCTGCGTAACAACGACGTCACCACGCACGTTTTGTGTCACAGCTTTTTCTGTCCGGGCGGGTTGTTGAAGCAGCCGCTCCAACCCGAACAGAAACAGAAAAACGTTGTAAAATCCTATCGAAATATCGAAAATATGCTTAAACTTCATATCATCGTTATTGAATAAAAGTATATCGCGATATTTATCGTTATTGAATTATCGTCCAGCACTACTTAAGACCAATAAAAAAAAAATATATATATATTTTTAGAAATGTTGACCAACTTAAAAGTATGAACATGAAAAGTATGAGCATTTACAGCATCAATACTTAGTTGTTGCTCTTTTTGCCTGGATTACTGCAGCAATGTGGTGTGGCATGGAGTCCATCAGTCTGTGTCACTGCTCAGGTGTTATGATAGCCCAGGTTGCTCTGATAGTGGCCTTCAGCTCTTCTGAATTGTTGGGTCTGATGTATCGCATCTTCTTCACAATACTCCATAGATTTTCTGTGGAGTTACGGTCAGGCGAGTTTGCTGGTCATTTAAGAACAGGGATACCATGGTCCTTAAAGGGATTGTGACATGATTTTGTAAATTTGAATATTTGTCAGAACATATATATCTTATATCATTGAGCTCTGGTCGTTTTTGCATAATAAATTATAAATATATTAAAATTTCATTCCAAGTTATGATAGTCATTTCTCTGGGACACGCCCCTAAAATTCCGTGCATTCCGCAAAACCGTCATTTGACGTACACGTGGGGAGCCGCTGCTCAACGCGCATGTAATTAATAATGGCGGAGCATGTCGACTCAGACGAGTGCAGCATTTCTAGTATTGATCTAAGCAATTTGTCTTCAGTTTTGGAAGGTCAATATAAGTAGTAGAAGTTTTAATCTTGCTCAAATCATTTTATTGTATACTCTATTAATGGAAAACTTATTAACTTTTACGATTCAGCTTTAAAAAAAACGTGCAGGGAGCCTCGTGGCTTTGAGCACGTCCGATTGCGTTTGAGATCTATCATTTTAAGACAGTAAATCATCCAAAACCCTCATTAATAGACTCTCCCCTAATAAAAACAAACAACAGATCGTACCTGATTGCGCCGACATAATTTAAAAATACCTAAATAGCACCCCGTGTTGACTCGGTAGCTATGCTAATGTCTGTTAGCAAGCAGATGTCGGCAGATAGACCTCACGTCTGACATATATCATTTTTAAACAGTAAATCATCCAAAACCCTCATTAAATGACTCTCCTCTATTAAAAACAAACAACAGATCGTACCTGATTGCGCCGACATAATTTAAAAATACCTAAATAGCACCCCGTGTTGACTCGGTAGCTATGCTAATGTCTGTTAGCAAGCAGATGTCGGCTGATAGACCTCACGTCTGACATATATCATTTTTAAACAGTAAATCATCCAAAACCCTCATTAAATGACTCTCCTCTATTAAAAACAAACAACAGATCGTACCTGATTGCGCCGACATAATTTAAAAATACCTAAATAGCACCCCGTGTTGACTCGGTAGCTATGCTAATGTCTGTTAGCAAGCAGATGTCGGCAGATAGACCTCACGTCTGACATATATCATTTTTAAACAGTAAATCATCCAAAACCCTCATTAAATGACTCTCCTCTATTAAAAACAAACAACAGATCGTACCTGATTGCGCCGACATAATTTAAAAATACCTAAATAGCACCCCGTGTTGACTCGGTAGCTATGCTAATGTCTGTTAGCAAGCAGATGTCGGCTGATAGACCTCACGTCTGACATATATCATTTTTAAACAGTAAATCATCCAAAACCCTCATTAAATGACTCTCCTCTATTAAAAACAAACAACAGATCGTACCTGATTGCGCCGACATAATTTAAAAATACCTAAATAGCACCCCGTGTTGACTCGGTAGCTATGCTAATGTCTGTTAGCAAGCAGATGTCGGCTGATAGACCTCACGTCTGACATATATCATTTTTAAACAGTAAATCATCCAAAACCCTCATTAAATGACTCTCCTCTATTAAAAACAAACAACAGATCGTACCTGATTGCGCCGACATAATTTAAAAATACCTAAATAGCACCCCGTGTTGACTCGGTAGCTATGCTAATGTCTGTTAGCAAGCAGATGTCGGCAGATAGACCTCACGTCTGACATATATCATTTTTAAACAGTAAATCATCCAAAACTCTCATTAATAGACTCTCCCCAAATAAAAACAAACAACAGCTCGTACCTGATAGGCAGTAAGATGGTCGCTGCAGACATAGGACTCTCAGTAGGAACCCATCGGTCACAAGATCTCTGTACTTCCATTCTAGGCAAAGTTTCTCATCTTTTGGGAATTTGTGAAGGCTCACTTGTTCACTGCTGATATTAGAACACCCAAATGCGCGACAACGTGACAGCATTTTTCAAGTTACACCAAAAAAAAAAAGAGTCGATCTTTCACCAAACAAAGGGGCAAGCCAGGCTCCGCCTTATGCCCAGTGCCCACGTGTACGTCACATGAAGATTTGCATAAATTCACGGGGCGTGTCCCAGATAATTCATGGTAAAAAATTACCATAAATTGGAATGAAATTTTAATATATTTATAATTTATTATGCAAAAACGACCAGAGCTCAATGATATAAGATATATATGTTCTGACAAATATTCAAATTTACAAAATCATGTCACAATCCCTTTAAACCAAGTACTTGTAGCTTTGGCACGGTGTGCAGGTGCCAAGTCCTGTTGGAAAATTTAATCTGCAAGAATAACCTGGGCTCATATGAGCAGTGGCACAGACTGATCGACTCCATGCCACGACGCATTGCTGCAGTAATCCAGACAAAAAGAGCAACAACTACGGTAAGTATTGATGCTGTACATGGTCATTAGGGGTGTAACGATACGCTAAAATCACATTTCGGTTCGGTTCAACTACAAGGAGGGCTCGGTTCGGTTTATTTTCGGTTTATTTTCGGTACAAAAAAAAAAAGACAAAATAAAGACTTACAAAATGTTTATTTTGAAAATGTGCCAAAAATATGTTTGTATTGTATTCTAGTAATAAATAAAAGTGATCCATTTGGATGTATGATATTTTAAATAAACAGCACTCTACAATAAATAAACTATATTAACAATAATAAAAATCTTAATAAATACAATAACAGTCAGAACCAGAACAATAAGCAGCAACAGACTGTTTACAATCTAACTAATCAAGTTTTTGTCCAGTTGCAGCAGTGTGGCTGTATTTGTCCTCATTACTCACAACCAGAGTTCAGTTCAGTCATCACACACTTCTTAGCTGCAGCAGGTGATCTCTGGTGGATTTCCCTGAAGTGGAAGAGACATGCTACCTCTGTAACTGGAAATACTGGAAATAAAACAGAGGTAAAAAAAATAAGTTAATAAGATTATGATTTTAAATAATAATAAATTATAAATAATAATTATAATAAAAGAACAATACCTTATTGGAATCCCTGGCAAAAATCTTCAGAAGCTTCAATATATTCAAAACAGTGCAGCAAGGATTTTATTGAGAGTTTGTAAATTAGAACATATTACACCCATTCTCCATAACCTCCATTGGCTTCCTGTCACCTACAGAATTCAGTACAAAACTGCTCTCATCACACACCAATGCTTGCACGGAACTTCACCTGACTATCTAAAGGACATTCTTGCACCATATTCATCCACCCGGTCTCTGCGATCACAGAACAGTAATCTACTTCACATTCCACGAACCAAATTAAGGACCATGGGAGACCGGGCATTCTGTGTGGCTGCCTCCCGCCTATGGAACTCCCTCCCTGACTACCTGAGAGCTCCACAGTCACTGGTTGACTTTAAAAGCGGTTTAAAGACTTTTCTTTTTAAGCAAGCCTATTCTGCCTCCACATGATTTTATCTTTGATCTTGGTTGATAGTATTATTGATTTTACTTGATTTTATCACTTGTTTTAATTATTTATTTATTTATTTTTTAAGCAGGCCTATTCTGCCTCCACATGATTCTGTCTTTAATCTTAGTTGATATCATTATTGATTTTATCACTTGTTTTATTGTTGTAGCACTTTGAGATTTTTATTAATGAAAAGTGCGGTATAAATTGAATTTATTATTACCTCTTGAACGGTTGAATCTCAGGGCAGGGCTTAAATCAGCTCCAGGACTTGTTCACAATCAGTTTGAGTTTTTTCATAAAGAGCTGAACTTTTTGACTGAAGTGTTGACGTGATGGATGTCTCATAGCAAGGATCAACTGCGCATAAAAAACATTCAGACTAGATTCAGATCTTTAAAAACTCATACAGTTTGTGTTATTGCTCTGGACCGCTCTGATTACCTGATAAAAGTTGTTTAAATGCAGCTGCTTTTAGCGGTGTTTCTGCAACAGCTGATGTTTCTGTTCACATTCCGATGACGTAGTTTCCAGCGCGCGCAGAGAGCTGCGTCACTCACGCAGCTGCTGCAGAGTCTTCATGAATGTCCACACAAGCTGCGTGTGCGCTCGTCTTTTAACAAGAAAGCCATAACGTTCACAAACAGGAGACCAGAGCGAGCAGCTAATGGCTAATAATGCTGCGCGTGCGTCGCGATAATAGCTCCGTGCTGAAACGCGCCCAGGAAATTTTGTTCCGCGGCGCATATATTAACGTTCAATGAGTGAAAAAAATAACCGAAACGGTACGCAGGTGGACCGAACCGAACGTGCTGTACCGAAACGGTTCGGTAAATCCATTACAACCGTTACATGCCTAATGTTTGCTTATCTGAATAATCAGCGAGGTAATCACAAGGTGCGTGACACGCCCTCACTGCAGCCTACCTGCTAACAGGGTCTATTGAACCGGTCCCGGAGTTTGGGTATTACCTTGAACTACGTGGGACAGCTTCCGACTGAAGGCTGTCGATGGGAGAATTCATCTGGACTATTCACCTCCTAGCTTCCATAAGCCACACCCCTTTTTCACCTTGCCCCTCCCTCCACCTCAGCAGCTGGGGACCGGAGGGTTTAGTACAAGGCAACTCATGTTAACGGAGGCTTCTCCCGTGTTTAAGCTCGCTATTGTTACTGATCCAGTTAATTTTAGGATCCAGGAGATCGGATCCTGGGGTATTG
>JBBPBX010031553.1:0-19053 GCA_038048925.1 Garcialebias charrua
AAGCACGCGTCCGTAACTTCTAGTACAGAACAAGTAATGAGATGACATATTACTTTTATATCTGCAGGCAAATATTACTTAAAGTTCAGTTACTGGCTTAAGATAAGGAAAAGTTTAGGAGGAGAATGGAAGGAAAGATATTGGATAAAAAGAAGGTAGAGTCAGGGAGTTATCTTGGGAAGATGTGCTGTAAACCAGAGGTCGCACACTTTCTGGCAGACGCTCGCTAGCCGTCGGTCCACTAGGCAAAACATTTAACGACTCGTTACCTTCAAAGATGATCAATCTTCTCAGGTCCAGTTGTCCGTGTTCACCGTTTCAGTGTCTTCTGACGTAATCAGACCAGAAAAGCAGCATTTCCTGGTTGGTTTTCAGAATAAAAGTGTTCCTTGAGAGGAACATTCATTCAAGTGGAGCTTAGAGCTTGAAGTGGATTTATAACCGGCATGTTCTAAATCTTTAACTGATGACGTGGTCATTAGTGTTTGACCAGCGTTCAGATCAGCTGTTTGGAGAACCATCATAGTAGTTCACTTCCTCCAGCAGACTGCGTGGAGAAACAGGAAGTGCGACCTTAAAAAAGGAAGATGACCCAGTTAAACCCACTCTGCTCATTGGTTGTTCACCAGGGAATGGGAGGGAGTTAGCTCAGGTCAGAAGTGTGTAGTTGTACACAGTGGTGTAGTCTACGCAATACTCGGGTATATGGAGTATACCCACTAGAAAAGCTTAAGAATTTCAGTATACCCACTTAAAAGTGCCCAGTGATACATGACATATCATTAGGCATATGTCATTAACACGCTAAACGCTTCCGTAACGATCTATTGGTACACAGAGCTTTGCTTTGATACAGTTTTATAAATTATATAACATGTTTTTAATACAAAGCCAACTGTTGTACAAAATTTGTTGTACATTTATTCAAGTATAAGCATCAGAGAAATTTGAAAATGTTCAATATGCTCAAAAAAATCTAAATACATTGACGATTACATTGTACTAACCAGTGTACAAAGGTTTCTAAGCACAGTATACCCACTACAAATGTGTTGACTACACCACTGGTTGTACAGGATAACAGAGGATTGTTTTAAGAAAAGATAGACCATAGTCGCCAGTAATAAGATTAACTGATTAAACGTCTTAACTTTTGTAAAAGAAATCTGAAAAGTACAACTTGACATATTTCTCAACTTTAGACAACATTCTGATTTATGTGTCCACATATTAAGAATACACCAGCATATTAAAGAATGACAATGATCATTTAACACATTGAAAAATAACACTGTTCATACGAATAACACAAGGTTATGCTTTGATTACCTTTGAATTAGCACACAGTAAAATTAAAGAGAGTCTCTGTTGAAATAATATGTGTCTTGATTCAAATTATTAAAATAAAACAGTGGTAAAGTGTCTCACTGAGAGAATCAGTGAAAGGTGCTTCAATACAGTTCAGAGAGATGTGAAAAGGTGTAAATCCCGTACAGAGATGGTCTGTATCACTACACATGTATTACAAAATAACAGAGAAACTTGAAATAAAACAATTAAATGACTCAGAAATAGCAGGTATGTTATGTTGCATGTTCAGTGCTTTTTATTTTTTATTTTTTAATACTTTACACTGTACCTTCTTTCCTCATGTTTTTTCCCCCTTTTCTTATATAAGCGATAAGGGCAGCGCTTTATAACGAAGCTGCAGGCTACGTGTACTTCTGTCAACCCTTGTTGGACGGCTGCACTGAAATTAGTTTTCGCTGTGTGTAACTGTGCAATGACAATAAAGTTGATTGTGATCCTTACAGCCATCTTAACATGTCTAAAATGTGAACAAAACACTGAAAGATGATGTGTTCAGGATGTTTGTTTTCATTGCTTATACTAAAAAGAGTTTGCCTAAAAGTTATGTAGAAGTTCAAACTGTTTCATGAATCCCCAGTGAGGTTGTTTTCTTCATGTTAAGAGTCAGTAAGCAGACAAGTCTTTGAATAATTAATGATGCATCACTTGTAATTAGTTTCAGAGGAGATGATTAACACACTCAGGAATACAGACCAGTTATTGTCATCATTAAGGCAAACAGAGCAAGACTTGACTCTAACGCTCCCAGATGACATCTTTAAGTGAACTGGATGATTTTACAGGTCACTCTGGGTTCAAGGTGCTGGTAAATAAAATATGTATATCTGAGAGTGAGATTCTTGTACGACAAAATATTTATTCATAGACTTTAAATGTTTGACTCTTAGTTTAACCTGGAACAGTACTTGGATTATTGAGCATGAACTTTCTACTCTTAGTTTAACTTTCTCTGTTTTAATAATCTTATTACTTCAACAAACACAAGCCACAACTTATGTTAATAAAGTCAACAAAATTCCTCCACCTATCGAGATCAAGACTTTAGGAGAGAAGTGTTCAGATGGTTCAGACTTTTTCAAATTGTAGAATCCTCAACTCAAGAACACCGGTTGTCCTGCTTCATCCTGCCAATCCTTACGTTGAGTCTTGTTTCTGTTTACTATCACCTTATTTCTCTTAAAGCATTTGCCAAACTTTCAAACTGAATGCTTTATAACTGACGATGATTTGTGGAGTTCCTCAAGGGTCTGTTCTTAGACCTGTTATTATTTTCTTTAAATTTACTCCTTTTGGGCAGCTTCATGTGTTTTATTAATAGTTAACCTTTTTTTTAACTAGACAAATCTCACTGAGGTCACAGATCTTCCAGGGATCTGCCTGAGGGCAACCTGAACTATCATGTTTTGAACTATGGAAGGAAAACAGAGAACATCCACATGAACATGCAAACTCCACACACAGAGACCCCAGGTTCAACCCGGGGATCAAACCCAGGACCTTCTTGCTCTGATGCAATAGTGCTAACCACTATTCCACTGTGCTGCTTATTGTTGACAGGTTTACCTGTCTGTAAATCATGATACTGCACAAATGTTGCTTTTCTTGACAACTGCAATTAGAACTGGATGTCTTGGAGTTTTCTTCTGCTAAATTAAAGTCAAGTGTTGATTTTTCAAGTGGGAGTCCTGATATTCTCTAATCTCTTGGTTCTTTAGGGTCCGTGTACCATCATTTGCTAAAAACTTGGAGTTCATCTTTGATAAATAACTCCAATTTGATGCTGCAGTTCAGTTACTTTCACCGGACAAATATAGCCAAAGTATGCTTTCTAATATCCATCCATCCATCCATCCATCCATCCATCCATCCATCCATCCATCCATCCATCCATCCATCCATCCATCCATCTTCTTCCGCTTATCCGGGGTCGGGTCGCGGGGGTAGCAGCCTAAGTAGGGAGGCCCAGACTTCCCTCTCCCCAGCCACTTGGAGCAGCTCCTCCGGGGGAATCCCAAGGCGTTCCCAGGCCAGCCGAGAAACATAGTCCCTCCAGCGCGTCCTGGGTCTTCCTCTGGGTCTCCTCCCGGTGGGACATGCCCGGAACACCTCACCAGGGAGGCGTCCAGGAGGCATCCTAACCAGATGCCCGAGCCACCTCAACTGGCTCCTCTCGATGTGGAGAAGCAGCGGCTCTACTCCGAGTCCCTCCCGGATGACTGAGCTTCTCACCCTATCTCTAAGGGAGAGTCCAGCCACCCTGCGGAGAAAACTCATTTCAGCCGCTTGTATCCGAGATCTTGTTCTTTCGGTCATAACCCAAAGCTCATGACCATAGATGAGGGTGGGAACGTAGATCGATCGGTAAATTGAGAGCTTTGCCTTTTGACTCAGCTCTCTCTTCACCACGACAGACCGGTACAGCGCCCGCTTCACTGCGGACGCTGCACCTATCCGCCTATCGATCTCACGCTCCAGTTTTCCCTCATTCGTGAACAAGATCCCGAGATACTTAAACTCCTCCACTTGGGGCAGGACCTCCTCCCCGACCCGGAGAGGGCATGCTACCCTTTTCCGGCTCAAGACCATGGCCTCGGATTTGGAGGAACTGATCCTCATCCCGGCCGCATCACACTCGGCTGCAAACCGCTCCAGTGAAAGTTGTAAATCACGAACTGATGAAGCCAGTAGGACCACATCATCTGCAAAAAACAGAGAAGCGATTCTAAGGTCACCAAAACGGATCCTCTCAACACCTTGGCTGCGCCTAGAAATTCTGTCCATAAAAGTTATGAACAGAATCGGTGACAAAGGGCAACCTTGGCGGAGTCCAACTCTCACCGGAAACGAGCCTGACTTACTGCCGGCAATGCGGACCAAGCTCTGACACCGGTCGTACAGGGACCTAACAGCCCTTATCAAAGGGCCTGGTACCCCATACTCCCGGAGTACCCCCCACAGAACCCCCCGAGGGACGCGGTCGAATGCCTTCTCCAAGTCCACAAAGCACATGTAAACTGGTTGGGCAAACTCCCACGCACCCTCCAGGACCCTGTTGAGGGTGTAGAGCTGGTCCAGTGTTCCACGACCAGCACGAAAACCACACTGCTCCTCCTGAATCCGAGGTTCGACTATCCGACGGACCCTCCTCTCCAGAACCCCTGAATAGACCTTACCAGGGAGGCTTAAGAGTGTGATCCCCCTATAGTTGGAACACACCCTACGGTCCCCCTTTTTGAATAGGGGAACCACCACCCCAGTCTGCCAATCCAAGGGAACTGCCCCCGATGTCCACGCGATATTGCAGAGTCGCGTAAGCCAACACAACCCTACAACATCCAGAGCCCTAAGGAACTCCGGGCGAATCTCATCCACCCCCGGAGCCTTGCCACCGCGGAGCTTTTTAACCACCTCGGCGACCTCAGCACCAGAGATCGGAGAACCCGACCCAAAGTCCCCAGGCTCCGCTTCCTCAGTGGAAGACGTGCCAGTAGGATTGAGGAGGTCTTCGAAGTATTCCGCCCACCGACTCACAACATCCCGAGTTGAGGTCAGCAGCACGCCACCCCCACCATAAATGGTGTTGGTCGCGTACCTCTTTCCCCCCCTGAGACGCCGGATGGTGGACCAGAATCGCCTCGAAGCCGTACGGAAGTCATTCTCCATGGCCTCTCCGAACTCCTCCCACGCCCGAGTTTTTGCCTCAGCAACCACCCGAGCCGCATGCCGCTTGGACTGCCGGTACCTATCAGCTGCTTCCGGGGTCCCACAAGCCAAAAAGGCCCAATAGGACTCCTTCTTCAGCCTGACAGCATCCCTCACTGCCGGTGTCCACCACCGGGTTCGAGGGTTGCCACCACGACAGGCACCAACAACCTTGCGGCCACAGCTCCGATAAGCTGCCTCGACAATAGAGGCGCGGAACACGGCCCACTCGGACTCAATGTCCCCCGCCTCCCTCGGAACGTGTTCAAAGCTCTCCCGGAGGTGGGAGTTAAAGCTCCGTCTTACGGGAGACTCTGCCAGACGTTCCCAGCAGACCCTCACAATACGTTTGGGTCTGCCAGGTCTGACCGGCATCCTCCCCCACCATCGGAGCCAACTCACCACCAGGTAGTGGTCAGTTGACAGCTCCGCCCCTCTCTTCACCCGAGTGTCCAAGACATGCGGCCGCAGATCAGATGAGACGACAACAAAGTCGATCATCGAACTGCGACCTAGGGTGTCCTGGTGCCAAGAGCACATATGGACACCCTTATGCTTAAACATGGTGTTCGTTATGGACAATCCATGACGAGCACAGAAGTCCAATAACAGAACACCACTCTGGTTCAGATCAGGGGGGCCGTTCCTCCCAACCACACCCCTCCAGGTCTCACTGTCATTGCCCACGTGAGCGTTGAAGTCCCCCAGTAGAACAAGGGAGTCCCCAGGAGGCGCACTCTCCAATACCCCCTCCAAGGACTCCAAAAAGGGTGGGTAGTCTGAGCTGCCGTTTGGTGCATAGGCACAAACAACAGTCAGAGCCCGTCCCCCCACACGTAGGCGAAGGGAGGCTACCCTCTCGTTCACCGGGGTGAACCCCAACGTACAGGCACCAAGATGGGGGGCAACCAGTATGCCCACTCCTGCTCGGCGCCTCTCACCAGGGGCAACTCCAGAGTGGAAGAGTGTCCAACCCCTCTCAAGGAAACTGGTTCCAGAGCCAGAGCCATGCGTTGAGGTGAGTCCGACTATTTCTAGTCGGAACTCTCAACCTCACACACTAGCTCAGGCTCCTTCCCCACCAGAGAGGTGACATTCCATGTCCCAATGGCCAGCTTCTGTAGCCGAGGATCAGACCGCCAGGGTCCCCGCCCTCGGCCACCACCCATCTCACATTGCACCCGACCCCTTTGGCCCCTCCCACAGGTGGTGAACCCATGGTGGTGAACCCAATATCCTACCAACAATTAGAAACTGTAATTCATGCTTTTTGTAACATCACTATTTCACTTCCCTTTATTCCTATTGATGTCAAGACCCTCTCTCTTTTCTGTAAAGTATTGAACAATCAGACTTTGGGCTGAAGAGGCACAGTTTTATTCAGCGGAGGTTACAGGAGAAACAGATTTGGACACACACACTGACAGGCTTTCAGCACTCTCAGTTTTCCCCACCAGGGAGTAACCAAGTTTGTCATTAACTCACGTCTGAATACAGAAATATGTTTGAATTTAAGTCCCCCAAAGTAAATGCATAATGAGTGGTAATTCCACCGTGTTAAAATAATATTTTCTTTTATTGATAAATGAACTTTCATTTTGCTTAATAGATTACAAAAAGCCTGAAATACTTTGTCATATTTTAATTGGTAATTTTAAAACAAAAAGACTCAATTTTAGTGTTTACAGAGTAGACATTTTACAACATTCTTATGCAAAATGTTATTTTTCAAAAGTTTACTCAAAAACTAAAATGATGTGCTGCAGATTAAAGCTGGGAGGGGCAAGATGGAAGGGCTCATTCACAATTTACTGAAAAAAAAGTGTCATGGTATTTACAATTTTTTGCATTTATCTTTTGTTTAAAGCAACTTCAAAACAACAGAACTAAAAACAGATAGGCCAATTGATTAGGTTTTATAATGTTTTAATTGATCAGTTTGAACTTTAATTGTGTAGCACATGAAAAAAAAAAGTGCTTCACAAGGAGAAAGAACAAACAGGAAAAACTAAGCAGAGATTAAATTAAAAGATCAAACATTAAACAAACCCAACAATATAATAAAAAATAGGCTAAATACAAACTAAAACAAGATAAATATCACTACTTCAAACTTCTGATGGAACACAAACAAAGTCTGTGTAAAAAGGTGAGTTTTTAGGCAGGATCTAACAGACTGTACAGACTTTGCAGATTTAATATCAAAAGGCTATTTGTCCTTCAGTCTGGGCTCTTCCACTGCAAAAGCCCAATCCCCTTTGTGCTTTACTTTAGCCCTCGGCAAAGAGAGTTTCATTCAGATGAGGAGAAACGGTTTTGGAAGAGTAATGTTGATTGCGTCAGGGGTCTCCCCCTCCATGGATGGGCCTGCAGCATCACTTGGTGAAGCCTCGGTACTTGACAGCATAAAAAATAAATAAACATACATAAACAATAATACATTTAAAAAATACATTTATGGGTACCACTTTACAATAAGGCTCCCCTTATAGATGGCTAACAAATAGTTTATAGATACATTATTACTTCCTCTATAAACACTTTATAAATCATTAATAATTGTTTATTATGCATGAGTTGAAAACGAGGTGCTGTGGATGAATCCCCGTCAACCTGGCGGCGGTGCTCGAGCACCTGGCCACCAAGATCCTGGAGCTGGTGGAAAACTCGGCTCATGACAACGAGAGGACTGGGATCATCCTCCGGCACGTTCAGCTGTCTGTTTGTGGTGACAAGGAGCTCGGCAGACTGCTGGGAGGAGTGACCATCGCTCAGGGAGGAATTATGTCCGGCATTTGGGCAGTCCTGCTGCCCGGGAGGACCGAGAGGCCCGCCGGATCTGATGGCAAGCTGGATCCGGGTGGATGGATCATATCTGTGGCCAAATTCTTCAGATTCACTGCAGGAGATCCTTCCTGCCCACAGCAATCAGCATCTATAACAACTCTTGAATGAAACCAGGATGATGAGCTATGACAACACTTAATTTCCCTTTGGGATTAATAAAGTATTTTTGAATTGAATTGAATTAATTAAGCATGACAAAGGGACAAAACTGACCAGTTTCTTGCCAAATATTGAGCCAAATCTGTTCACCTATATATTTCATCTAGAGTTGTTCTATTAAACATTTCAGACTAAGTTACTACCTTGTAAGCACAATAATCATTTGAAAACCTAATTTTTTTAGGTTGTAATATTAGTTGTAGATACTTAGAATATTATATGCTAAAGAAATAGGTTTATAAATGTTTCTTGTACTTACAAGGTAGTAACTTAGTCTGAAATGTTCAATATAACAACTCTAGATGAAATATAAAGGTGAACAGATCTGGCTCACTATTTGGCAAGAAACTTGTCAGTTTTGTCTCTCTGTCACTCTTAATTAATGCATAATAAGCATTATTAATGATTCATGAAGTGTTTGTAGAGGAATGAATTACTTACAGTATCTATAAACTATTTATTAGCCATCTATAAGGGAAGCCTTATTGTAAAATGTGTCGAGGAAATGTGCTGCTGTAAAGCTGTTGTCTAAATCTATGTGTTAAATCGATTGACTGACTGAATTTCTCATAATTTTCAGACTGTTATTTCACAACAAACAAGTTGTTTTACAGAGAATGTTAGCAAAAAATAAATAAATAAAAGACTCGGCAGCAATGAGGAGAAGAGAGAAGACACAGGCCCTGTACACACGTAGCCTGGTGTTTGAAAAACAAATATCTGTGCAAAAAAATATCTCCGTACATACATGTTCAGATATTTAAAATTTTACTCTACACTTCCCCGTTTTTTACACCATAGAGCGTTGTAATGAATATGCTGAACCCATAGGTGGCAATGTAGTGCGGTCACAACTCTTCAAAGCAACGACAACTTCCTGTTATTATTTCTTTCTTTTTTTTTCATTTGTGTGGACAGACCGTGAGGTTGAACTATTAAATACCGTGTTGGAGTACAAAGTTAATAAAACGCAGGAAAATGTTGACTGGAACTCATGTCCGACTGGGAATCATGTCAGAGCAGGTATGTTGACATTTTTAGCGCTTTTTTGTCCGAGCATTATGTGACGTCAGCGCCGCTCCAGCTGGAGCATAAACCTCCGGTTCTGAAAGTCCACACGCAAACTCGAAAGCGGAGAATTCTCAAATCTCCACTTTGGTCGGAGTTTTTTTATTATTTGTTTATAGTTACATCAACCCGAGTTCACGTGTAGATGAAAGGCCACACCGCATGATAAACTGTTCGGTTTTACTGATATCCGGCTACGTGTGTACAGGGCCACAGTCTGGTCCTTTTTCTTTTATCTCCTTTCAGGTTAAAACTGGTAGATTCTGCTTTACTCCATTAAATTGATTTAAAAAAAATTATTTAGCAAAAGTTGTCTTTAGCAAACAAACAAAACAAAAGAACTTAAGTGAAAAATGTCACCTGTCTGCAGTGGGTTCTTCTCCCATATGTTCCAGTTCTTGTTTTGACAGGTTTTCAACGAGCGCCGCAGCGAAGCAGTTTCCCATGACGTTGACAACGTTAGTCAGGCGATCCCTGACACACAAAGAACAGTGATTTCTACAAACCACCAGCCTTTTCTGCTTCTTTATGTTGAGTCAGTTGATGCCGGGCGGCGTAACTGTTGGCAAAAACATGGTGCTGGACTCACAGCAGCCATTCTATCGGCAGCAGGATGGAAGCTGCTTTCACAGGGATCCCGCTGACAGTCAGAATGAAGTGCGTGGTGACCATTCCTGTGGCTGGCATTCCCCCTTCTCCTATGGTGGCCACTGCCACCGTCATGCTGCACAGGAACAAAACAGAAACAAACTGTGTTTTAACCAAAAACTACTTTAAAGGCTCATGAGTAATTTACCTTCACTGCATTTCAAATTAAATAAATAACTGGAGCATTCAAAAAATATGTCTTGTGTTTTTAGCGTCTCTGTGTTTCTTGTTTTTGTTTTACTTGTGTTTTGGTTTCCCCTGTGTTCCCTGAGACATTTCTTTTTTCACCCTCAGTCAGCCTACCACCCTCACCTGTCCCCAATCATAATCACCCCAGGTGTTTGTCATCAGTGTCTCCTTAAATTCTGTTGTTTGTTTTGTTCCTCGTCTGTTCCTGCTCTGCAGGTGATTACTGAAGAAATGCCACTGGACTTAAGGCGGATGAAAATGTCCGCAAATTATTGGTTGAATTTACAAGGACACGAGGATAGTCATCCTACTAAAAATGTTTTCAGAGAATGTTGGGAGTATGGTCATAATGTAAGCAGTTTTGGATGGGATGGAAATATGTATGCAAATCATCTGGGAATAATTAATATAGCGTGCTGTAAAACTGTAAATAAATCAATAATTGCACCATGGATGTTTGAAATGCCAATAGTAAATTTAGAAACCAAAAAAGTGGAACAGTCCTGTGGAGGTTTGTATCAAATTGTTCAGCAATATTTAGACATACGTTATGTAAATATGACAAAAATATATACAGATGCATCTAAAGAGAAAAATTGTAGAACAGGAGTAGCAGTATATATTCCTAAACAAAATGTTTTTATGAAACGAAGAACAACAGATAATTTATCAATTTTTTCAGCAGAAATGTTGGCAATAATTTTGGCATTACAATGGGTGGTGGAGGAAAGGCCCAGAGGGTTATCTGTTCATATTCAATGTCTTGCCTAACTAGTATTAGGAAAATCTGACAGCTGCCCAGATCTTATCGCAGAAGTTAATTATTTGGTTCATGTAATAATGCAACAGAATATAAGTATTCAATTCACGTGGGTTCCAGCACATAAAGGAATTGTTGGCAATGAAAAAGTCGATAAGTTGCCTAAAGAAGCAGTTAAAGCCAGAGAAATTGAATATGATGTCCCATTAAGTAAAGCAGAAATAAAAATAATTGTTAAAGATAAAATAAATGATATGTGGCAGGAGAGGTGGGATTTAGAGGAAAGAGGAAGACATTTACATAACATACAGAAGGAGGTACTCCTAAGTGACGATAGTAGTTTAATGACTAGGAGAGAGGAAGTATGGATTAACAGGTTGAGGATTGGGCACACTACATTAAATAGTGGTCTAAAGATAATAGGAAAACATCCATCAGGTGACTGCTCTAATTGTGGGGAACTGGAAGGAGTGGAACATGTGTTGATTTATTGTAAGAAATATAATAAAGAGAGGAAGGCACTGGAAAGGGTAATGGGGAGTTCAGTGACAATGGTTACTTTATTGAAGAAAAATCAGTCACAGGATATAACTAAAGCACTTGTTAAATATTTGAAAGATACAAAATTAGCTGAAAGGATTTTATTTTATTTATTTTTTATTCTTGAAAGTACATAGACTCTTGAATTACATCTCCGTCCGGTTGATGGCAGTAATACGGAAGCGTATTGCTGACACCTGGAGAAAATTTTTTTGGGGGGCTTATGTAGTAATAATGTGATACGTATCAAGTAATAACGTGATACGTATCAAGTACGGAAGCGTATTGCTGACACCTGGAGAAAATTTTTTTGGGGGGCTTATGTAGTAATAATGTGATACGTATCAAGTAATAACGTGATACGTATCAAGTAATAACGTGATACGTATCAAGTAATTACTTGATACGTATCAAGTAATTACTTGATACGTATCACGTTATTACTTGATACGTATCACGTTATTACTTGATATTATCACGTTATTACTTGATACGTATCACGTTATTACTTGATACGTATCACGTTATTACTTGATACGTATCAAGTAATTACTTGATACGTATCACGTTATTACTTGATACGTATCACGTTATTACTTGATACGTATCACGTTATTACTTGATACGTATCACGTTATTACTTGATACGTATCACGTTATTACTTGATACGTATCACGTTATTACTTGATACGTATCAAGTAATTACTTGATACGTATCACGTTATTACTTGATACGTATCACGTTATTACTTGATATTATCACGTTATTACTTGATACGTATCACGTTATTACTTGATACGTATCACGTTATTACTTGATACGTATCAAGTAATTACTTGATACGTATCACGTTATTACTTGATACGTATCACGTTATTACTTGATATTATCACGTTATTACTTGATACGTATCACGTTATTACTTGATACGTATCACGTTATTACTTGATACGTATCACATAATTACTTGATAAGTATAGATGTCCATCCACATGGTATCAGCACCATTACCCATAATGCAAGTTCGCCCATACATAAATCCTGAAAGTGCCTAACTGATGGAAAGTGAAACATACCGTAAGCTTTATTTTTGTTGGAACAAACTTTTTGTACACTTTTTTTATATAGACATGTTTCTAGAGTGCAGTATTTTTTTTTAAAGGTTTATACTTGACGGTCATGTTTTTTGGCTCTGTTGTTGAAGAAGAAAAAAAAGTTCAATGCAAACTTCAAATTGTGTGTAAGGTTTACACTAAATCCTAAAAGTGCCTAACAGATGGACAGTTAAGCATAAGCTTAATTTGTGTTTTCTAAATCTTTTTGTTCCTTTTTTATATGGCCATGTTGTGTCAAAGAGTACATTAGTTTTCTATAGGATGATGTTTTATGTCTCCGTTTTGAAAATTTGAAGGAAAATAAAGTTCAAAGCAAACTTTAAAATGTGTGTGTGTGAAGTGTTTAAAATTAAAAAAAAAATTAAGAAATGTTTAACCTGTTGTGTGCATTATGTTATTTTTGACTTGTAGTTTTGCACCTTATGTGGCCTGTGAGCAGTTGAGCACAAACACAGCAACATGATCAGATCTGCAACCACATCGTGATTATTCACATCGATGATTACCCTTGGTGGCGGATGGTGTGAGTGTTCCACAGGTAAAAAAGTTGTAGCAGCTCCTGTAGAAGTTTAAATTTCTGTTAATACTTAATATTCAGTGGATGTCAGGTGCACATATTGTATGAGAAAGTTACCAATTTAGAAGAGTAACAAGTTGTGCTAATGCAGATTAAAATACTATATTTTACATATCATATATATATTTACATATATATACACACACAAACACATAAATATACATCTACTGTAAATATACATATGTGTATAAACGGGATTCCAAATAAAATGAGACATTAAACAAAGTGTGATTAAAAAATTAATGCAATGATATGGAGATGTGAAATGCCAATATTTTATTCAAATAGAACATAGATGACACATCAAAATGGTGATGATAATGCTAAATAGGTCAATTACACAACCGTATTGCTTATCCACATTATTCCTGAGGGTAGAAGCGATTTTTATTTTATTTTTTTAACTTTATTTAACAAATAATACAAAACAAAAAAGAACAAATTCTTACAATCAGTTACAAAAGGTGATTCATGACAAAGTGTAAATAAAACCGATAAAGATAAATAATACAAAAATATATATACAGTATATAAACTATATCAGGAAATTGAAATCAGACAAGAAACTAAGAAATTTGCCAGCATTTTTTCCATTTACATATTTTAAAGATTTTGCATCAGGATCAGAACTCCATCTTAAGAACTTCTGCATTTCTGCCATCGTGACATTTTCTGTGCCAAAATCAGCACGGATTCGGGCAGGTGTCCCCTTCCTCTTTTCAACTTCAGTTATGAAATATCCCGCGATGACTTTAGGATCACTGCTTGTTGAGAAAGCATGAAGCCATATCATTTGTCTTGAAAAGCCATCGATGGCTCCGTTAATACAAATACCATACGGCTTCAGTTTATCATAGGAGTCAACGTGCCACATGAAATTAGGTCCAGGGTTTACATACACGCGTCGCTTCAGCCGCCTCCTTCTCCTTTGCTCCACACCACTGGGGTCCAGAAATGTCAGCAGGTGTCTCACTGTATTTTGAGTCACAACGTATCCACTCTGAATACATTTAAGGTGGTGAAACTTATATCCGTGATGATTACCAGAGCTCTCCAGCTGGTCAATGAGGAACGCAGCCACATGTAGAGGGTCCGACTGGTTTTTCCTTCTGTACAGTCCCATTCTGCTCAGGATTCTTCTCAGAGTGCGCATACAAATGATGATGTCATCCACAGTGTGAAGCATCATCAGTATCTCTCCATGTTTTAGACCAAGCATGAAGTAAAACTTGATCAAGTTCTGCAAATTAGCCATTGTTAGCATGCAGGCAAAAACAAGCGTATGGGCGAACTTGCATTATGGGTAATGGTCAGCCCTGAAAGGATAAATACTGATGTTTCTGCAGATGTCTTTGTGTGTCTGTTAGCAAAATATCTAATAAGCTGCAAATGGCATCTAATGAACGTCTACAAGGGATTCTAATTCAAGATGGCTGCCACAGCTGCACAAACTGGACAATAACTCAGTTTTACAGACACCGAGGTGGAACTTGGTGTGGTAGTAGCTGAGAGTGATCCTCAACACTCAGTCTGAGGGCTGACGCACCTCACCGTGCTCAGATGAGTTCCCTTTAAGAGATGATTTTTAGAGTAGAGGAGGTAATGCTAGTTCTTTATTTAAAACTGCACAAAAACAATTTAACAAATGATGCTCAAATTTTAGGGAAACGTCAGAAAGCTGCAGCTGAAATCAAACTCTTGTAGCTGTAAACTGAAATAAGTCCTTGAGAACAGAAACATGTTTGTAAAAGATCACAGCAGTAGGAGGACACATGCATGGATTGAGGTGTTTGAGGACCAGGAGGACTTCATTGCAGAGACTGAGCTCCATCTGGCTAATGGTGCTGATACCATGTGGATGGACATCTATACTTATCAAGTAATTATGTGATACGTATCAAGTAATAACGTGATACGTATCAAGTAATAACGTGATACGTATCAAGTAATAACGTGATACGTATCAAGTAATAACGTGATAATATCAAGTAATAACGTGATACGTATCAAGTAATAACGTGATACGTATCAAGTAATAACGTGATACGTATCAAGTAATAACGTGATACGTATCAAGTAATAACGTGATACGTATCAAGTAATAACGTGATACGTATCAAGTAATAACGTGATACGTATCAAGTAATAACGTGATACGTATCAAGTAATAACGTGATACGTATCAAGTAATAACGTGATACGTATCAAGTAATAACGTGATACGTATCAAGTAATTACTTGATACGTATCAAGTAATAACGTGATACGTATCAAGTAATTACTTGATACGTATCAAGTAATAACGTGATACGTATCAAGTAATTACGTGATACGTATCACGTTATTACTTGATACGTATCACATTATTACTACATAAGCCCCCCAAAAAAATTTCTCCAGGTGTCAGCAATACGCTTCCGTACAGTAATACACTGAGTTTGTAAACTGCCAGAAAACACCATAGAAGAAGAAGAAGAAGAAGTTCCTCGTCCGTGCATTAGATGTCTCTCCTGTGTGTTCCTCCGTGCATTATTTGTACATTTCTCTTTAGTTTTTGTTAAATAAATGATTATATTCTAATTTTACCCTTGAGCGTTTCCCAGAGGTTTTGTCTACATTCGAGTTCTAAACTCTCTTTAAACATAAGTTTGAGTTTCATCAAAGTTCATGCTCAACAATCCAGGTTAAAAAAATCCCACCAAGAGGTCCTCTGGATGGTTTCTATTTTGTTAAAACATTTTGTCTTTCATTCAAAGGACTTCATCAGTCTGAGGAGCCAGAGCAAACTCAGTCTTAGACAAACTCAGATAAGTTTGACTTTTAATTGACATAGGCACGCTAAAGCATATGTGTCAAACTCAAGGCCCGGGGGCAAAATGAGGCCCCCGTTGACATCTTATCTGGCCCCCAAGATGATATTTTAAATGTAAAATACTTTTATTGCTTTATTTTTTTTCAGTAATCTTTGAATATGATGTCAGAAGTGCAACAGAGAACATCAAATGAGGACGAAAAAACATTGTCATTCCTTATGTTGCTGGAGTCTCAGAGAATTTCAGAAGGATTTTCAACAAACACAACATCCCAGTACATTTCAAACCCAGCAGGACTCTCAGACAGAGGCTGGTGCATCCGAAGGACAAAAACCCCACACACAAACAGAGTGGTGTAGTGTACGCAATCCAGTGCAGCGAGGACTGCCCAGACCGTTACATTGGAGAAACTAAGCAGCCCATCCACAGAAGAATGTCCCAGCACAGGAGAACAACCTCCTCTGGACAAAACTCAGCTGTTCACCTCCACCTCACGGACAAGGGTCACTCATTTGAGGACCAAAATGTGCAAATTTTGGACCGAGAGCACAGATGGTTTGAGAGGGGTGTGAAGGAAGCTGTTTATGTTAAGAGAGAAAAACCTTCTCTTAACAGAGGAGGAGGTCTGAGATTTCAACTTTCCAAGACTTATAACTCAGTTTTGGGGCTGATTCACAAACGTTTTACACCGGATGGGAGCAGAGGTGTCTTGTCTGTGAATTAGACTAGCAAAGTTTTTTGAGAAACCTCTGCTGTTGGGTTGTGAGGTGTGTATTGTCAATTTACATACAGTTGTGTGTCTTCTGTCAGAGACCTCAAGGGAACCCCCTACTGTTAAGGTGTGATCTGTCAATTTACATGTATGTGTTACCTCAGCTTGCAATTTACATAGGTTGGTGCGGGACTCCTAAGACTGTTACAATAACTCCACACGCACACAGTCTGTGCATTGAATTGATAAAGTCCTCTGGATAGAGGCCGAAACGTCTTCTGTAACAAATAAAGTCCAGTTGATCTTGTATTGAACGCCTTTTTTGATTTTATCAAATGAGGCCAATCAAACTCTTGTTGAGGAACCTGCAACCAAGAAAAGATGTTGGGTATCTAACTTGACTTAATGAAGATTCTGAAACCGACCCTTAGTTTGAAAAAGGTTTTAATTTTGGCCCCCTTTTGTAAGTGAGTTTGACACCCCCTGTTCTAAAGTAATAATATATATATTTACTGAAGCTTGTATGATTTTAATGGAATTTATCTGTGCTTTTTACAACAAGAAGATGCAGTTTAGGATCAGCTACTGTTATTACAAGCAAGCAACATATTGAGGTAACTTTGTTGAAATGGGACAGAGACTTTAAAAAGACACTTACCCAATGGTTAATAACTTGCTCCAGTTCAAAGTGATGCCGGTAAGTTGGGCGATGTATACAGCCGCTGCAATCTCATAAAGAGCCCTCCCGTCCAAGTTTGCATGCATACCAATATCCAGCACATACTGAGTAATTCTTTTGTCAATCTTGAGAATATCTTCACAGCATTCGTAAGTCCGGACGGATGCAAAGCTAGAAGACAGAACAGAAGTAATACTTCTGTATCGCACACTTAAATGTTTTCTACAAGTCAGTGCAAAGTCACATCTTCGATCCTCTGTGGTTTTTAACACAAAAAAACAAGAGGTTTTACGTGCGTGAGACAAGCAGCGCCTTCAGCAACGCAGGAGAAATCCCTTTAAGGATGAGTAAGGGGTTTTGTCCCGTAAACAGCAGGTGGATGAATGGCAACACTATAACTCCATGGAGGGTGAGTCTAACAAGGAGCAAATATTGTACAATCAGAGCAAATTCAGTTACTGATAAGTAGCGTTTAGGGAAAAAAGTATTTGCTTTACCAGCCAGCCCTTAGCTGGGCTAAAAGGGCATCAGTGACATACCCACAAAACACCACTACGATGAACTTTACCAGGCTGAGGGCGGTCTTCCAGTGTTCAGAAATGTCCCAAACATAACTTACCATCATGAATGCCACTCCAATGGGAAAGTAGCTGGGAGGACACAAGAGAATAAAAATAAAAAAGTTCAATTAATGGAATTAGCAGTTAACAAAAAAACTTTCAGACAAACAATATGAGAGGGGATAGATGCATTTACACAGGGCTGGCCCAAGCCGCCACGGGGCCCTACGCAAAATTTGGTTTGGGGCCCTCTATTTCTCTTAAAAATGTGGATTACTGCAATCAACTGTCAGATGATTAGATCATTCACCCACCTAACATAAACTCATTGCAAATCTGACAGTCATGTTTACATTATCCTATATGTATATACTAAAAGTAACAAAAGAAAAAAGAACACCAGTACTGTATATGCAAAAGTGTCATCTGGCTTATTATCTTTGGTTCCAAAGAACTGCAGCAGTAATGATCAAAATAATTTGTAGTACAAGATCAACAACAAACAGATGAAATAAGTTAGATGCATAAAAATAAATTAAACTGTGCAACAAACAGACAAAATAAAATAAAAATAAAATATCAAGGAAATCCTTAAATAATGTAAATTACAATTACTTGACACCACATAAAATGGTTTAAAAAAAGCCATATAAAGTTGAATAATTAGTTCTTAAATCTATGTAAATGTATGCAATAATTTGCAAAAGCTGAACATTAAATATTAAATATAATCATATAGAAACCATTACATAAAAATTTCAATTCCACTTAGGGGGCCCCCTAGTGGCCCCGGGGCCCTAAGCAGCCACTTAGTTTGCTTATGCCATGGGCCGGCCCTGCATTTACAGTAGACCCTCACTCTATCATGGTTTTTCAAAGTAAGACTGGACATGACACACGATTGGTTGATTGATGGATGAGCCACATGATCGGCATGATTTTTTAAAATTTAAAATAAATCATTTTAAATGATTTTGCACCTGTGTGCAGCCCATAGCTGTGGGAAAAGCTTCCTCCTGCAGCTGTGGAGAAGTGGGCATGCCCAAGAGCGCTGGCAGGTGGCAGAGAGCAACGGAGGCAGAGAGCTGTGTGTATATATATATATATACACTGTATATCAGTGGTGGACCCTCAGGGCCTGCAAGGCCTTCAGAGAAGGCCTTAAAATTATTTAAAATTAAAATTAAAAATTAAAAATTTATATTTTTTATTTTTATTATATTTTGTCCATGAATATGTATTAAATATTTCCAAATGGTCTGACCGCTTCCTTTCATTGCTACCCCCCTGCTTGCTCTGCTTCCAGAGTGT
>JBBPBX010031553.1:19223-34450 GCA_038048925.1 Garcialebias charrua
ACACGCTTTCCTGTGAGGTTTCCTGACAAGGCTTGCCAGGTGTGATGAGCGCCTGATTAATTAGGCACTTGTTCACACTCCAACAGCGAGTGGTTGAGTGGTACTTTTAAAAAACGGGATACTGCCAAAGCAACTGGTGTTTTTTTTTTCTGCTCTACAGCCTCTGCTGATATTCAGTCTTTCACACATACTTGAACCCAAAAAAAAAACAACAACTGCCACTCACAGCTCAAAGATGACAGCCCAGTCCGGGAGGAAGAGGAGGTGGGTGAGCCCAGCCCCATGCATCCCAATGAAAATGTCAGAGTTGTGGGTGATCCTCAGCTGCTCCAGGAAGGGAATTGCCCTGAAAGACATACGTGGAGTCATATGTATGTCAGGCAGCTCAAACATAAAAAATCCATAACTCACTTGTATTTGTAGTCCACCACGCTGACTTCCAGCAGTGGCACAGTCTTGAGCGCATTTACCAGCTGTAAACAAACAAACAAACAAACAAACAAACAAGGAGGCACTGACTTCATAAATCACCGTCTTTTAGTACTTGAGCCATTTGTAGCAAAAACAGATTTTAAGTAAGCATAGGTGGATGGCTAATCAATGACAGGGGTGGTGCAGAGGATGGAGAGCTGCATAAAACAGAAAGAAGCCGGAAGAGGAAAAGAGGACAGCATGATGAGAGTGAAGTGAAAGATAAAACAGGGGAGGGAGAAAGGGGTTGAAGTCACCTCCACTTGGTTAAGTATTCTTCTGTATTCTGTGCTGCGAGCCAGCAGGGTGACACGAACACGGCCCGCCTGAAAACAACGGTGAACCCAATCATCAATCAGCCAAGGACACAAAAGAAAGGCCGCTTGTAAAACATGCTGCTAATTCAAAATTGACTAAGTTGTTCTGCACCAAAAGTCTCTTACAAACAGAAAAGCAGATGGAGAAAAAAATGTCTGAAAATCATCTTTTTTTTCCCCTCCCTCAATCTACTCCTGGATGTTTGAACAGCAGTGGACAGATTGCTTTTAATTCTGCAGTCTCTGCTGCCACCTTGTGTTCAGAAAGTGTATGCAAGCGTGGTAAGACAACAAACAACATAACACGTTCATTATTGTCACTCTCTGTAAATGCCCAAATGACAAAACCTGGAAGAAAAGTGTTTTTATTCATTTAGTTCTAATCTAATTTATATTATATGACTAAAATAAATAGGAACAAGCTGTGGTAAGTAAAACAAGACTACAGTGATTATAAAAGAAGATGAAGTACAAAGTAGAAGAGATGACAAAGGTGAATAAAAAAGAGAGTAGCAGCTTTAAGACAGTGAGTGTATGGATGCTGCTATTAATCTGGTGATAAACGTAGGAGATGTTGAGAGGGTCAGGACCAAGAAGACATCTTCTTCTGTATCATCATCATCAGCATTGTGTCTCACTGCAAAGCCTCTTAGCATGAACAGCCAATGAGCAGCTCTGGACAAAGGAAGAGGTTATCAGGAAGCTGATGCTGGTCATAAAGATACATCCACTCTAATCTGGGCATTAAAAATAATAATAATAAATAAAAAAAACTCCACAGTGTACTGATGCATGTGTTCTTTTAACACTAGGCTGTTGGAAAGGGTTACTGTTACCCAAATTTACACCTAACATTCATCACAACAGAGTTATGAGGGTGTAGTTAACAACAGCTGTTTCCAATGCCCCCTACATTTTACACAATTTATGATATTAACACTGCATTTTGGAGATTGTGCATCCATGTGTTTTATTGCATATTAAACAATTATTTATATATATATATATATATATATATATATGCATTTTATTATTATTTTTATTAATTATACATGCATTTTCACAACTTATTTACGTGTGGTTTCTATCTTTATCCTTTAATCCCTGAATGATGGTCAGTCTGTCTGAATTTCATTTGTTGTGAGTGCAGTTGAGCGTTGCTCTGTATGTTGTTGTTGCCTTTGTGTTTTTATTGACTGAATGTCACTTGTGTGTTGAGTTTTGCTGCTGTGTTTGTTTTAGTTATGTTGCACTGTGGGTCTCGTTGTGTCCTTCGAGTTGCTGCAGCTGCTTTTAATGCTCCATTTTTTTAATTGCCCCTTGAGGACAAATAAAGTGAATTACACAGATTGTAAGAAATTAAATTAAAATTAAATCTCAGGAAGTCCAACATTTCACTGATCACATCAACTCTGTGGATAAATATATCAAGTTCACACGAGAAGATGTAAAAAATGGCAGGTTGGCTTTCTTGGACTGTGAGGTCTCAGTTTCTGATAGAGGAAATTTGCAAACTGAGGTGTACCGCAAACCCACACACACAGACCAGTATTTACAGTTTGACTCCCATCACCCTCTGGAGCACAAGTTAGGAGTCATCAGGACTCTGTACCACAGAGCAGACAGCGTCCCCACTAACTCAGCAGCCAGACAGAAGGAGAAATCACACACAAAACAGGCTCTAGAGAAATGTGGATATCCTAACTGGGCCTTCCTGAAAGCAGAGAAGAAACCCAAACAGGACTCCAGCCAGCCATCAGGTGAAAAGAAGGAACCCAGACCCAGACCAGTGGTCATTCCGTATGTTGCGGGAGTTTCAGAGACATTGAGACGTTTATTTTCTAAACACAACGTCCCAGTGGCTTTTAAACCCCAAAATACATTACGGCAAAGACTGGTTCATCCCAAAGATCCAGTCCCCCGGCACAAACAGAGTAATATTGTGTATGCTGTTCAGTGTCAGGAGGGCTGTGATCAGTCTTATATCGGGGAAACTAAACAGCCACTGGCCAAAAGGATGGCCCAGCACAGAAGATCAACATCATCAGGTCAGGACTCTGCGGTCTACACTCATCTCCAGGCCAGTGGTCACTCTTTCAGGGATGAAGATGTTCACATCCTTGATAGAGAGGAACGATGGTTTGAGAGAGGAGTAAAGGAGGCCATCTTTGTGAAAAGAAACCGTCCATCATCAAACAGAGGTGGAGGCCTCCGGGTTCAATTGTCACTATCTTACAATGCTGTTATTGCTAGTATCACTCAACCCTCTGTGAATAGCAAGCAACCATCAGGGTGCTAATGATGGGTTGATAGGCTGCTGTCCTTCTTTTGCATGTGAACAACTAGTTCTGGCTGTCAGCATCAAACTGGTGGATCCACTATGAGAAGTTTCTGCTTATAAGGCTGGGTTCATTGCAGCTCCTCGGACTGGAGATGTGTTTTGGATAAAAGACGAAACGTTTCAACAAAGAAGAATCTGTCCAGAAGGCCTACGTAATTCAACCTTGTTAGGCTTTCTGGGCAGAGATTGTACATCTTTGTGCATGTGTGGGTTTTCTCTGGATAATCCAATTTCCTTCCACTGACCAAAAACATGCAGGTTAGGCTAATTGGTAGTTGCCTAAAACATTCACATATTGAAAGATTGTGTAATACTGTATGAGATCTACAAGGTTTAACTAAACTGCTGTAACTTTGGTATTTCTCATCAAAACATGCTTTTAGCTAAAAAAATATGGCATGAAAGGCAGAGGATTTACTCCTTGAAGATTGTACTACCTTCCGCCCATCTTGAAAGATGTTCAGCCGGTGCAGGACGTGCTGAGAGAAAGCCCTGAACATTCCTTCAGTGTAGCAATCAGAGACCTGCAATGAACACAAAAAGTTAAGAGTCCCTTATTTTATATGCTCGGTATCCGTAATTTATAATAAAACCCCTAGCCACTATGTCACAGAAAGGATAATTTGTTACAAAAAAATACTCTACAAGTAAAAAAAAAAATTCAAGGGTAACAGAGTCTGACCACAAAGTGTAACACATCATACTGGTGAAAAATGTATTCGGGAGTGAGAATTAGACAACTGTTAGGTTGTTTCATGGAGATAAGGTTATTTCCTTATCTCCATGAAATGAATTTTATATGAGCCAGTGAATTTCTCATACTCGAGACTCCTGCAGAGCAGTTCTAAATGTGAACACATGAATATAAACATGATATATCCTGCAACGAAAATCAACATCAGCTTGAGGCTGACCGAGCAATGTTTCACTGCTCAAGGCTGGAACCAGGGAACAACACATATTTATATGGCATCATCTTTATAGTCATTACCTTGGAATTATCATTTAAATAACCTAAGCACAGTCGCTTCTGCTGATGTTTGACTGCATCCAATAAATATTGGACATAAATAGGATGGTTTTCGTTGAACTGGATATTATTGTGCTTGTGGTGAAAATAGACCAATGAATAACTAAAAAATATAAAATATATATAAAATTGCAAGCAGTTCCTTTATTTTGGAAAATGTCACACGTGAAATGGAATAATGTATTTGTTATATTTAAGGTTGTGTTGAAAAAAAGTTCATAGAAACTCAAATTGAGTTGTACAAACAACAACTCACACAAGCTATATTATTATGATTTAAAGAGCTTTAAGGCTCAATAAACTTTTGATTTGGTTGATTTTTCTATTTGGTCACTTTGGTTGTTCGAAGATCATATCATAATATGACCTGCCTTCGACAGGCTTATAAATATGACTGCACTTCTTCAAAAGTGAAGCCACACATTGAAAATGCTATAGGCTACTAAAGGTTGTATATAAATACATTATTTATCATATGATGTACTTGTAATAATAATAATAATAATAATAATAATAATAATAATAAGTAATGAAAAAGTGTTATATTTTTTATTTTGCACATCCCAGACTACAAGCATGATTATTGCTATTGAGCTAGTGATTTTATTCTACTAGAAAATTGTTGTAAGCTGAGGGGGCTCAATAATTATTCCTGAAAATGTCAGGCAGTTTTTGATTTTATTTCAAACTTTAGTGGTATAGACAACTTAAAGGAAAATGTCACAGTTTATTTCCTAAAAAAAAAAAAAAAAGACAATGGAAAAAAAAAATCACATGCATGAATATGTGATGGATATATTACCAGTGGCGTGTTGTAAAAAAGTCCATATCTCATTCTTGGAAGAAGGGAGAAAAAGCAATCTTTGAAGCAAACCTAGTGACAAATGAAAATAGATCAAGAGGGCAGTCATTCACAACAGAACATTTTAATAGTTTTGTTCATGTTCCTAATTAAGGTATTTGATGACAAAAGGACTGAAAGACTCAATCTGCTGATTTAGATTCTCAGTTATCAAAAACGATTCTCAGTTATCTTTGACATGGCAAATCCCAATAAATTAAAAAAAATAAAAATAAAAAGACCATACTTCTATTCAGAAGATGAAGATAGTTTGCCTCCTATCCAGGAAGCTTTCTCAATTTAAAACTGGAAAGTGTGGTGTGCCAAGCTTCTCAGATGGGAAGCCAAATAGCTTCAGCTACAGAGCTGAAGACCAGTTGCTTTGTTGAAAACCTATTTTCTCCACAACCACAAGCGGTTGGTTATCCGGAGCAATAAATTACGCCGCTCATTTTATAACCATGTGTGCCTTTGAAAATATAAATGATCGAACCAAGAGGTACACTGATGTCCTCCATTGCTGTGGGATTTGAATAGTCATTAGTGAATGTCTGTAGTTTTTCAAATGAGTATTTTTCAGGACTGAAGTTGAAAAGGGGATGCAAGTAAACCTTAATGTTTTTGGTACAAGATGTTGATGTGGGTAGGGTAGCCTGGGCCACCATATATTAATCTTCAGTCACTCTAAGGGCCACACAAATCATTTGAAGAAACTCTACTTTTAGGCAAAACAGTAAAGCATAGTTTCCTCAAATGATAGGGATGGCTTGTTTACATATAGTATATAAGGCGATGATCATCTTGGTCTTATACTTGGCAACCCGATTTTAGACAGTGACCTGTTTGAAACCTAGATAGAGCCACATACCAAAAAGGAAGTTGGTATGTTCATTACTTTTCAAGTTACGCAGGTTCCATATTTTACATATATTCATATATGGTGGTCATCATCTTGGATTTTGATGTGGCAGTTCAATTTTTTTAATAGGGATCTTTCTTATGCCTAGCTACTGGTACACACCAAAATGGAAGTCATCATGTCTCTTTGTTGTTCAAGTAATCTAGCTCACATGGTTGACATTAGCCTGGTTAAAACCAGACCCTTGTCCTTCACTTTGCTTACTAGAATTGAGCGGAGCTGCGTAGGAAGGCGGGGGCCAGGCTAGGTTGACATATGTATATGACCACCAAATTTTGTGTGCTGAACCTTAGCATTACTGTTAGCTTATAGTCCAGTGGCCCATTTCTGTTGGGCAGACCAAATGTTTGCTACTGTCCAGCAGCCAGTTGTCATTCAGTGTCCCAGTACCTCTGGCAACTTGCTAGTGTCTGACCATCTGCTGTTTGCCACTGTAGTGGGCATGACCGTGTCCACTTTGATACACCTGTGTACTTTTTGAACTGTTCCAGAGATGACCTTTACTGACCTCTCAGTAAAGCAAGACATTTACCACAAATTATTCCATTAGTCTTTAATCTGAGAACATAGTCACTAAAAGAGACTATTTATATCTTTGATTTTACGCCGATGTGATCAAAAGAATAACTTTTGTCATTTTCATGATGTGTGCTTTTAAGCTGTGTTATTCTGCAAGAGTTAAACGGTGTTCACTGCTGTGTTAAAGTTGATGTCTCGGGTCACATAGACCCGACGGTTTTGTTTAGAAAGTCAGAAGACAGTTAATCCGTTGTTTCTCATGAAAAGGGCTCCAGCTTGCTCTGTCCTTTCCTAAACAAATCTCTCTGCTGCTGGCTGTAACCTTGGGTCGTGATAACACAAGTGAACTGCTCGACTGGTCCGTGGACCAATGAAAAAGACACAAGTCTCATCTCTCATCTCATGATCTTTTTTAAGTTCTAAGTTTTGCTGAAACGCTTCAGAGTTTGCTGAGGACCTCAATGCCCTGATGAGGTTCCCCAAAGAGCTGAATGACCACCAGTCACGCGCTAAGGACTCGTCATCCAGCTGGGACTGATAACATGCTGTTATGAGTCCACTTCGAACGAGCGTAAGCTCAAAACTTTGTTTATTCCTTCATGGAATAGTTATCTTGAAGTCAGAGGCCTGAAGCTGACGCATTTTCTGATGGTCGATGCGGAACCCAGGAGACGTTGAAAACGTAAACGAATAACCTGCTCAGAGGTGCTGGTTCCCACAAGGACCCGTGCATCTGAAAAGCTACAAGGTCTTCTCTCTTACCGGGCTGTCGTCAAAAGGTAAAGAGCTGTTTACAAACGTACCTGGATTTTAGCAGAAGTCGGATGAGAAGTGTCACTTTGGTAACATGCTCAAGACAATTTCCCTTAAACCATCTCTCCATCTTTCCTCCTCTCCTTTCCCTCAATTCTAAGCTGGAAACTATTTAAGCTAAAGAGCCCTCAGACTAAATATGTTTAACATCCAGTATTTATGTCTGTTGTTGTAATTCAAGTGTGCTGACGTATTAAATTGAAAGAAAGTGAAATCATGTCAATCAAGTGTAATGGTGTTAATTTAGTGATTTATCTTAAATAAATGGTAGTGTCTTTGGCATACCAACTAAGTTAACGTCTCTGTCACTTAATGGCTTTGTTTATTTATCCATCATAAAGATCACAGAAATATTGGGTAAACTGAAAAAGAAAAGAATCCGTGAAATTACTATTCAATCTGAATAAGTAGATTAATTAAGGATAAAGAGGTCAGCTTAATACTGACCCCTGTTAAAATCCTTTAGTTACATCTGGGTGGCACTATATGTGTTTAAAGACACAATATATGGTCTCCCTCATGTTTCCTTCATCTGGTGGCCAGTACGAGTTTTCTGAAAGTTTATTGATAAATCTGTGATCTCTCATGAACTTGAAACGTTATGTTGGCATGATTATTCCAATTTTTGGACTCTGAAGGTGATAATTTTTGGCTGGGGTGTTCAAGACAGGCAGATTCTGCATGTTTTATCATTTGAAGCTGAGAGATTGTTATTGTTCAACTCCTTAACACGCTGTGGGAAGCTTTTAGGTGAAGTTTGTCAGCCCGTGGTCTGTGGGGGGGTTCTGGTTCCGTTCGGCCCAGTTCACGCACAGACTCCGGTACAAAGCTTTGTTGACCGCCGAGTCAAACTGCCTGAAAAGCTGTTAACATCTGCGAGATTGCTGTGTGTGGTATTTTTACATATTAGAGCAGGTCGAAAAAGCATATTACTGTTAGAACGTTGTCGGCTGGGTTCTGTCAGACCCGTTTCCTGCTCCATTAAAAAGTGGACCGGAACCGACCTTGAAGTGGCTCCGAGCGAGTCCGTGTTTGTTCTGCAGCTGCAGTGCTGGGTTACTGAGCGTAGCTAAGTCGTGCCTGTTTTAATTGTGATTGCCACGTTTCAGAATTTTGGGAAGTTAATTTGAAGCGTTTGAGTTGTTTTAAGGGTCTGTAAAGTTGCGTTCTATTGTGCTAATAGGTAGCGTTAAAGGCTACGTGTACACGTTTGTTTATGAGCTGTGATTGGATAAACGAGAGCTGTGAGCTGTCAATCACTCGTAGCGAGCGCTGATTCGCTGTAGTGGGAACGCACGCCGTTGCGACCAACCCACTTTGTCGTCATTTCCGGTACTGCATTGGTCGAAGGTAAGAAACTACATTCACCATGAATGCTTGGAATGAACTACAAACGCTGTGATTGATTGGTTGACGTCACGTATCTGTTTAGCGAGCTCCGCCTCGCTCAACGGAAGCTGGTGATGCGCTGCGTCGTCCCGCCTATTTGTGTCGTCATTTCCAGGTGCACTTCGGGTGACAAGCAGTTCACACACTCACAGGACAAACGGGGATTTCATTTAAAGTTTAGAAACTCATTTGAAGCCATCTAAACTGTCTAACAACATAGATTTGTCTCTGACAAGAACGTGGTTCGAGCGTTTATCACGGACACACTAGAAACTAACTCTAAAAGGTTAAATACTGATTAGAAAAATCAGTCTCCTCGTGATAACATTAAGACTCGAAGCTGCCCCCTGTTGGTTAAAAGACGTTGACAGATGAGTTTTCTCAAAAACATCATAAAAAAGTCAGCATTTTTATGGTGAATTACCAGCTCTAAATTGTTCTGTACACAAACAATAACTCCTGTTTATTTTAAATAAAAAAAATTGGAATAACAGAGGTACAGACGAACATTTTTGCTTATTTTAAATACAAAAGAATTTAAAATAACAAACAAAAGTACAGTTTTCACTCCAGATAACTGCAAAAAAAATTTCCTTTCTCTTCCTTCTCTCTGACACATCATCTTCCACAGTTATCCTGTGTACATTTAAACTTTCCTGTTTATTTCAAATAGTGAAAAGTTTAGAGTAACGAATACAGAGCATCTTTTATTTTTATTTTCACTGAAAATCCAGATAAAAGATGGCAGGCACAGAGGGTGAGACCCCTGACACCACGGATACGGGGCAGCCTGTGCCAACTGAGGGCCACGACCCGACCAAAGCAGATTGGATCGAACGTGCCTTATTTTCGCTCACAGGGTCCTTCACGAATTATCATGAAGAGACACAGTTGATGGAGGAAGCAGATGTGGACAGAGCATTAAAAATTGTAACAGCTGGAACCACAACGGCTGAAAAGAAAGCAGACAGAGATAAACGTTTGGCTAAATTGAGCCTTCTGTTAAAGGCCAAGCTAGACTTTGAAACTGCTGTACGCCGGGCTGTCTCTACATCATGTTTAACAGCACAAATGGAGGTTGCCACTTTACAGCAGGAGGTAAAGAGTTTAACACAGTCGAGTATTGGCAGCGCTGAACAAGCGCGTAGTCTCTACGAAGAATGCACAGTGTTAAAAAGGGATTTTGACCAATCACAAGGTGATTTGGAAAAATGTGTGGTGGAGAGGGATAAGTATTACCATCAGTACAAGTCGCTTCAGGCGGATTGTGGGGAGGCACGGGACGCGCTGGACAAATGCACGGACACCCTGGAATCATTATCACTACGGTACACAAGGCTGCAAGATGATTATAGAAAATCACAAGAACAGCACATGATGTTACAACGTGAAAATGATGGGTTAAGAGTCCAACTGAACAGTTGTCGAATAGAGCGTGCATCAGCAATGAACAAACTCTTTGACGAAGAGAGAAAATGTTTGGATCTCATGAGTAAACACCTTGAGAATCCACCGCCTCCGCCGCCCCCTCCCATACCTGATGACCCACTCCCTCCTCCACCGCCCCCGCCCATGCCCGATGCACTACTCCCTCCGCCACCACCTCCACCTCAACAGACATTTGCTGGGACAACCCAATGGCAGGTACCTACGTACCCCATGTCTACAGGTGTACCTGGTGCGCAGATGGGTGGGTATATCACTATTAATGGCTCTCAATTCGCTGTCCCAATAGAACGACTCCATAAAATTTCCCAGTTCGTTCAACGTTTTGAGCCAGGGCAATATGGTTCGACTGAAACCGATACCTATCTGAAAGACATTGAGTTTAAACTGGCATGCTATCCGAACGCTACGGTTGACGATAAAATCAGTTTGATCAAACTCACCACAAACAGGAAAGTGCAGCACTTCATTGCGCGTCAACCAGTCGCCATTTTGAAGGATTACAAACTTTTCTGCGAAACTCTACTGCAGGAATATGCTCCTCGCATGGGAGACGTTGGCTACCAAGCCGCATTGAAAATCACTCAGGGGCAGAATGAACATCCGATCCCATATTATGACAGACTTTTCGAAGCCTTTTTTGGTGATCGGAATGAGCCAGGTATGGAGGATGAACGTGATTTTAAGTTTCTTTTTATGAACAATCTATATTCAGAGATTGGTTCAACGGCCAACCTCATGGCCGACTACAGAGAAAAAACCATGCGTGAATTAAAGGAGTGCGCTATACGTGTTTTTGAAACATACAAGCGACACAAGAAACCCGTAGAGGTGTATCCAGGTGAAAAGGTCAAATACCAAACGCTAGACCTTGAAGGAGCAAGAGCGCCAGCTCACTCTTTTAAGGAAGGCGAGAATAAACAAAATTTCCAACCTGACAGACCGCAAAATGAAGGTGTCCGCTGGAACAAAGACCAAAAGGGGTCCAGAGACCCTAAGTGGTACAGGCCGCATCAAGAGGAAGAACCCCATCATCAAAAAAGGGGGGCATTCCAAAAGAAAAAGAAATATGGGTCCCAAGGAGACTCATATGAAAGAGGGTGGTCCCAGAGGGGACCCCCGAGCAATGCGCCAGCTCCTGCACCTCAAACTGAACAGTCTGGGGCGAGGAAAAACCCACAGAAGTTCCAGAAAAAAGGCCCTAAACCTCTGTCCTCAGAAGAGATGGAGAACATACGTCGGTTGTTAGAAAGTTTGAAAAAAACAAACAAGGAAAACAAACCTGGAGTAATGTGTAGCACTATCATTGATAGTGACTCAGAACACACAAATAACAGCAATGCCACAATTGCTGACAGTCACCAAGATACTGATGGTCAGGATGCTGACAATCAGGGTACAGACAGTCAACAAGACGTTGATTGTAACCATGACATCATTGTTACAGAGTCCGAGAGCCCCTCATCAGAAAAAGGGGGGGAAAGCTCACTCACCAAAGACAATGACTCGTCACAGACCGATCACTCAGACCCATGTGTGACTGCACTACCAGTACAGGTGAATGAAAATCACACAGACAATGGTAGACGTAACAAACGTCGGAAAAAACCTGATAGGTTCCTGTGTAACATTATCAGGAAGGGGCCCGCTAAGAAGGCTTACCTGTCAATCACTTTAGAAGGGGTCCTCACAGAAGAGGCCCTCCTGGATGGTGGGGCTGACATAACCATTATGTCTCCCACACTGTTGAAGGAGCTACGGATAGCCGCTAGCGGTGTTGACAGGGAAATACCCCTCAAAGAATGTGCTGTAGTATTGCAGGGACTCTCAGAGACGAGAACAACCCTAACAGCTATAGCCATGGTTCATATGCAGATTGGTGAAATGACGCTATACCACCCGGTACACGTGTCCGCCGTTGACTCATTCCCATTTTTGGTCGGCCAAGACTTTATAAACCGCTTCGACGCGATTATAGATTATGGCGATCAGACAATGTGGACCAGAGTGAGCCAACCACTGCCAATCGATATGCCTACACAAGGTGACACTGACTGTCTAACAGCAGGTACCGCGGAAGGCACAAAGGGACCCTCCAACGAGAGCACAATCCCGGTAAGTGAACCTTTAGCAACAGGTGAGGCAGAAAAGGCCCAACAAGAGAGCCTCCTCTGCGAGCTGAAACAGTCAGCACTCACTGAACACTACCTACCACAGGTAGTCAAAGGTGTTGAGATCCAAGGATCCCACACCGATGATGCTGTTCTGTCTCCTTGGACGGAGAAATCAGCGATCAGCCAAGCTTTCTATGGAACCTTGGTTAAAAAACAGTTGGGTCTAGAAATGAACAAAAAGGCTTTCCGCTTTTCGTTAGACCCCAACGATAAACAGGTAATGACCGCAAAAGGGATCATTGACCTGAAACTGCTCTGGAACCAACGAGAACTGGATCACCCGTTCCTCGTGGTCCCGAACTTACCACATGCAACCTACATAGGCTCCGACATTTTGGTAAGATTAGGTGTCCGAGTGGACATCAACAACAATGTACTGTGGTCACTAGACACAGCCACAAGTGACTCTCCTGTGCTAACCACAGAGAACCTTAAGGCTGGACAGACCATTCCAGAGGTCTGCCAGATTGCTAACAGCCATAACACTGCGGTACCACCTCAGGTTATGAACAAGCCAGTGATGTGTCACATCATGAAAGGACAAGCTATTAGCACAAAACAGGCATACTTTCAACCATCTCCTATGTTTTTCAAATTGGGACTGTCCATAGAGGCCACATGCCACGTGACCCTCGACTGCAGAACCACGACTGTTGCTGTGTGCAACACAAGCACAGAAGAGGTACTGATCCCAAAAAACACACAGTTAGGATGGTTGATCTCTACTGATTTTCATGATTTTGAGCTAAGCATTCCATTTCTGGGAGGACTCCCAGAAAACTTGATCCCAAATCAACACACGGGGCAAGTCTTGTTCACGAAACCAACACAGGCCATAGCTCTTTTCTCCCCCACTGAGTCCGACCAGGACACTGTCCGCAGGTTCGGTTTCAACAAAGGAGACAGTCTATGCCCCCAAACTTACAGTGCACTACCTGTTGACAGGTTTTACGACACTGAAGGGGACTCACTGGAGCTCCCCAAAGAACAAGAACCCCTCTCAGTTGCTTCACAGATTGACCAGGTGGTCGCCCAAGCCGACGCCCTGAAAACTGATGAAGAAAGGGACAAACTTCGCAAAGTTCTTCTAAAATATGAGAAATCATTCTCGACTGACTCGATGGATTGTGGGTTGACCACGCTCCACACAGTGAGCATCCCAACCCCGCCTAATGCTCCCCCTGCATTTGTCAGACAGTACAAGATTCCTCTGGCAGCACATCAACCTATCAGAGAAATCATTAATGACCTGTTAGAAAAAGGTATCATCCGATACTGTAACAGCACTTACTCTGCGCCTTTATGGCCGGTGTTAAAACCAAATGGTAAGTGGAGACTCACTATAGACTACCGAAAGCTAAACAAACAAGTTCCCTTATCCAGATGGCCTATGACGCAACTCCAACAGGAACTGCCCAAGGTCACCAATGGTAAGTACTTCTCGACCCTCGACGTCGCCTCTGGTTTTTGGACCATCCCTGTGCGCGCCGAGGACCAGTACAAACTAGCTTTCACTTTTGGTGGCCGTCAATACACCTTTAACAGGTGTCCCTTTGGCTACGCTAACTCACCTGCAGAGTTCAACATCTTCTTGAACAAAGCATGTCCAGACGCCCACGAGCGTGGGACACTGATCTACGTGGACGATGTCCTTCTGAGGCAGCCGACATTGGACTCACATTTGGCTGAGATCGACCACGTTCTGAATCAACTAACAACTGCTGGTGCTAAGATATCACTGTCAAAATGCCAATGGTGCAGAACCAAAGTGGACTACGTTGGCCTACTTGTAGGTCCAGACGGAGTACAACCACAGCTGACTCGCACCCAAGGCCTCGACAATCTCAAAGTCCCCACCAATCTCAAAGAACTACAAAGTTTTCTGGGCGTGTGTAACTACTCGAACCAATTCATCGAAAACTATGCGGACCTTGCGAAACCACTGACTGAACTCCTTAAAAAAGACGTACCATTTGTTTGGACTGACAAACAGCAACAGGCAATGGACGCTCTTATAAACAGGATCAAGTCAGCCCCTTGTTTAGTCTACCCAGACTACAACAAAGAGTTTTACTTGGAAGTGGGCTTCTCAGCTCATTGCATAAGTGCAGGTCTGTACCAGATACACGACAGAGACAAACGTGTAGTAGCCTACGCCAGCAAAACGATGGCAGGCCCCGAGTTGAGATTCTCAGACTGTGAGAAAGCTTTACTGACCACAGTGTGGGCAGTTAAACATTTCTCCAGCTACATTGGTGGACAGAAAATCATTGTGGAAACACAACACCAGCCAGTGACTTTTCTTAACAGTGAACGCATCAGAGATGGTGTGGTGACAAACTCACGTGTTGCAACGTGGCTCATGGCGCTTCAAAGTTTTAACCTAGACATACGTTATGGTCAAAACAAGAAGTCTCATCTGGGGACGGACTTGGCAATCTGCCAGAAGTGTACACAAGATGTACCAGCCACCCAGCCGCCGGTTGAGGTAAAACCCCCAGTAACTGAAGACCCGAATCACCACTTCTTTGATGACAATATCTGCAAAGATATGACAACATTGTACGTGGATGGATCTTCATTCCTCCGCGACAAAATCTGCAGAGCAGGTGTTGGAGGGGTCCTCCTCCAAGACCAAGAGCAGATAACTTTCAGCTACAAATTAGGATCTCAGACTTCTCAGTACGCTGAGATTGCAGGAATCCTAATAGCTCTCCAGATGGTAGTAGAACGCTCCATCAAGACGCTAGTCATCTGCACTGACTCTAACTATGCTCGTTTGAGTTTCGCTTGTCACCTCGCTGTGTGGAAACAGAACGGTTTCCTAACAAGCGACAGAAAAGTGGTCAAACACAAAGAGCTTTTCATAGCGTGTGATCACTTGGTGACATCACACGACTTACAGATCTACTGGAAGAAAGTTCCAGGGCATTCTAGAGTCCCAGGCGATGACAAGCACTACAATGA
>JBBPBX010031554.1:0-19060 GCA_038048925.1 Garcialebias charrua
TATGAGTGTGTGTTTGTGTGTGTTTTGTTGCTGCTTTTAAGGTAAACAACAGGTGGACAAATTAGAACCAGTCTGGGATGAAATTAAAAAACTCATAAATACCATCCATCCATTATCTTTTACCAGTTTATTCCATTTTGGGTCACGGGGGTTGCCGGTGAACAGCAATCAATGTGCGAGTGGCGGAAGACACCATGGACATGTCTCCAGTCCATCACAGGGACGCATAGAGACAAACAATCATTCACTCTCTCACTCACTCACATCTAGAGACAATTTAGAGTTACCAATCAGCCTAACATGCATGTTTTTGGTCTGTGGGAGGAAACCAGAGTACCCGGAGAAAACCCACGCATGCACGGAGAGAACAAGCAAACTCCACCCAGAAAGGCCCCCGGACCGGGATTTGAACGCGGCAACCTTCTCGCTGAGAGGCAGCAGCTCTACCAGTTGTGCCACCGTGCTGCTGTATGGTGCAGGCGTGTAACTGAAAAACTCTTCCCTATTGAAAATAAAACCCGTAAATAAAGGTTCCATCTTGAATATATTTACACATTATATGGTGGAATTAAGTGAACATAAATCATAACACATAATATGTGTGCTTCAGGTGTAATACTGATATACATATATTTCATTATAGAGCCATTTACATATATCTGTAATCTATCATTTTCTAAAGGTATATTCCCTGAACGAATGAAAATTGCTAAGGTGATTCCAATTTTTAAAAATGGTGAGAAATGTTTACTCAATAATTATAGACCTGTATCGCTGTTGCCACAGTTCTCCAAAATTCTTGAACAATTATTTGTGTCCAGACTGGACAATTTTATTGATAAACATAATGATGGAGATGTTCAACATTTATCATCTAAAACTAATTACTCTGACATAATAATTCTTACCCAGCTCACTTGTATCAAATATAGGTGTTCCCAACAAACACTTATATTACATAGTACAAACATGTTTGTTTGCTTTTCTCCTTGATACAGAAAAGACAAAGTCTTTTAGCCTTGACAATGTTTGGATTAGATGTTCCTGTTGGGTCAGAACTAGCCTGGTTAAAACCAGACCCTTGTACTTCACTTCGCTTTGTACTAGGGTCTGGGACTTCTCTCATAGACAAACGATTTATCCGATAGATTTTTGAATGGACCAATCAGAGAACAGAAGGCGGAGTTTTGTTAGTTTAGCCTGGCGAGGCCAGGCTATTCAGATAAATAGCTCAGAAACCACTCGGTGGATATTTTTTCTGCTACCAGTGTGTAATTATATGGCTCTACTTTACTGACTGTTGGCCTAGATTAAACATTTGAGATAAAATTCGATTTTTTATCATTTATTTTCGTAGCGCACCCGAGGCTGTTTGGAAAATGTCAAACCGAAACTATTTAAATCCAGCAGATTTGACCATTTCGTGAATTGATTTAGGAACTGTTAAGCTCAGGAACCCTTCTGATATAACGTCAGCTAAAAAATATATTTTTTCTCAGCAAAGAAATAATAGTTTTTTACCTTGTTTTCTTGAAAATTCCTTCGTGGCGGCAGCCATTTTAACTGACGACGTCAGTCGACGTCGTTCAAAACTCCGCCTTCTGTTCTCTGATTGCTCAGGAACACTTCTGATATAACGTCAGCTAAGAAATATATTTTTCTCAGCAAAGAAATAATAGTTTTTTACCTTGTTTTCTTGAAAATTCCTTCGTGGCGGCAGCCATTTTAACTGACGACGTCAGTCGACGTCGTTCAAAACTCCGCCTTCTGCTCTCTGATTGGTCCGGTCAAAAATCTACCGGAGATATCCTTGTCTATGAGACAAGTCCCAGACCCAGTACAAAGCGAAGTGAAGTACAAGGGTCTGGTTTTAAGTTTATCTTTTCATAATTTATTTTCGTACTTTACATAATAAATAATTTCTCCTCTAATGAAGGCCTTAAGTGTCTCCCAAAGCAATGAGGCAGAGATTCCAGGACTTTTATTGGTCTCTAGGAAGAAGTCTATTTGTTGCGTTACAAAGGATACAAACCTGTCATTCGTCAATAGGCGGGTATTAAGTCTCCACGGCGGTCGTTCGACGGGGTGAGAGCCGAATCTGATAGTTATGGAAACTGGGACGTGGTCTGATAGAACAATAGCATCGTATTTACATCCGGTGAGCCGAGATAGCAATCTGTTATCAATCAGAAAGAAATCAATGCGCGTGTAGGTGTGGTGGACTGGGGAGAAAAAAGAGAAAACCTTCTGAGAAGGGTGTAGAAATCGCCAAGCCTCTTGCACATTGAATTCTGACATGAAGGAGTTTATGACCTTGGAGGAACGTGAGGGCGTGACTATATTTAAAGATGAACGGTCCAGCTGGGGATCTAGCCAGCAGTTGAAGTCGCCTCCCATTATGAGATGATAAGTGGACATGTCGGGTAGTAGTTGAAAAACGTGTTTAAAAAAGTTGTCATTATTGCAATTGGGAGCATAAATATTAACCAAAGCTACCGGAATATTGTGGATAGTACCCGGGATAATAATGTATCTGCCATATGAATCAGAAATGGTTTGAGAGTGCACATACGGGGTAGATTTATTAATAAGAATCGCCACCCCCCTGGATTTGGTGTTGAAAGAGGAGTGGAAAACCTGACCAGCCCAGCTACGCCTCAACTTTAGGTGGTCCCCATTCCTAAGATGTGTCTCCTGCAAAAATGCTATGTGTGTCCCCAAGCATTGTATATGGTGTATTACCTTACTGCGCTTTTGTGGGATGTTAATCCCCCTGCAATTAAAGCTGGTAAAACAGATCTCTTGTCCTACCCCTACTGCTGGTGTTGGGATAGAATCAGCCATAGTTCAGCCCAGAGTAGAACAAGCGGGGCCACCCCCTGGTCGCCTGAAAGAGAGAGGGGAAAGGGAAAGGGGAAAGGGAGGTAGGTAGAGGAAAATAAAAAAATAAAAAAAATAAAAATAAAAAAAGGGAAAAACACCCATACAATGACGTCAAACAATGTGTGTACTCCAACAAACCAAAACACCCCCTAGACCCACCCCCTCGCAGAAGCATCCCTCCAATTGGGATACACGAGATCCCTCCCACTCCAAACCCCCCACTCCCACACACTCGCCGAAGCATCCCCCCAAACGGGACACGCGAGACCCCACAAAGATCCCAAAAAGAACCCAGCACACAGTCCACCAAGGGCTGAGGAAAGGGGGAAGAACAAGAGCAGTACCAACCGCTGCCGCCCCCTCCTGGGAACATGATGCAAGTTAAACAGTTTTCAGGAATTGCACCATATGAAGAACTAGCATTAAAAAAAGTAAAAAAAAAAATAGATTAAAAAAAAGTAAATACTTAATAAATAAGAAAAAAATGTATATGTACACATGTGCAGCCCACCTTCACCCTGTCTGTGTATCCATGTCTGGGTCACACATGCCTACACACACACACACACACACACATACACACACACACACACACACACACACACACACACACACATACACACATGTACGTGCCTACCCCCACACCTATACATATAAAAGAGAATCTTGTCCTATAGAGCATAAGAAAAACATTTAAAAAAAAAAAATAATAGTACTAATAATAAATAAATAAAAATAAAACAAAAAATAATAAAAAGAACTAATGTACGAGCAGACCCATAAAAGCCAGCTGAAGTAATACCTAATAAAGGAAAATAAAAGTAACTAAGTAAATATACTGTATCTATGTATATATAAAAGTAAAAAAGCCTAGAAATAAACATTTGAGGTAAATCCTGACATACCCATGAGATATTTTAAAGGCACTCTTACAGTACAAAAACACGTTATACAGCAAGTATAATGCCCAAAGTGTTGTAAACGATTTAATACTGTATAGCTGTATGATCATGTCAGATATACCTCTTGGGCCCCAAGGCCCAACCAAAATAAACAGTCAGAGTGGAAACCACAATCAGAATGTGTAAACAGGGCGCTTCAACAGCACCATTTCGAGTTTATAACACGGATGAGTCGACCACATTTTTAATGTTCTTCTTAACAAAGTCTGCAGCCAGGTCTGCATCCTCGAATTTGTGAGTTTGACCATTTGGAAGAGTGATCCGCAGAGTGGCAGGAAAAAGAAGCCCAAACTTCACCCCAGGGCACGAGTGTAGCTCCTTCTTCACCGCCATGAACTTTTCACGTTTTTTAGTCACTGTGGGCGAATAGTCAGGAAAGATGAGGACACGTTTTCCTTCATAAAGCAGAGGAGACGACTCCCGAGCCCTCCGCAAGATCTCATTTCGATCCTAAAGCAAGGCGACCCGGACCCCGAGCGGGCGCGGGGGCTTTCCCTCCGTTGGTCTGGTCCGCGGGGCGCGGTGGGCCTGGTCGATGGCGGGCCTGGCTTCGAGGCCGAGCAGGTTTTGAAGCAGCGTTGACACGAACTTCGTGGGGTGTTGGCCCTCGGAGCCCTCCAGTACCCCCACGAGCCGAATGTTATTCAGCCTGGAACGACCCTCCAAGTCCTCGCATTTTTTAGCCAACGTGTCTACTGTCGTGTTTAGGGAGGCGATCCGGGCCTCCATGGTGGTTAGCTTCTCGTCCCAGTCGTTAGCCGCCCGCTCCAGGTCGGAAATATTAGCTTCGGCCGAGGTCATTCTAGCTTCCAATTTTGTCAAAACTGCAGTAACCTCCTTCTTAATAATAGCCAAAGCTATAGTCTCAAACCTGTTGATGAGGTCGGTGCGCAGTTCGTCGATCATTTCCTTCAGCTTGGCTAGCAGAGTGCTATTAGCATCGAGCTCCACCGTAGCCTCATTGCTGGTCTCGCTGCGAGCTGCTCTGTCGTGTTTCCCCATATTTATCCTCAGTGGTCTCGCTTTGGGCGTTGATTATTTGTATTTCTTCTATAATAAAAACCAGTCTATGCCAGAAAAAGGACGTTAAAAGGTGCAAAAAAGTATATTAAGTACATGTCCCGGAGGAGCTGACACGAAGCACGTCTTACTCCATCAGCGCTCCACAGTGCCTCCCTCAACTGAAAATTTTTAAGTTTTTTGATTTGGTGGATTACAATATTCTATTGCTGATGTACAGGGCTCAGAATCAAAATTTACTGTCAATATACAAGTGAATTTTGTTAAAAGGAATAGTTGTTATAATTTAAAGGGAACAGATATTTTTGTAAAGAAGAGGTATAGAACAAGTTTAAAGGGTAGGTCTACGTTAATGAAGGGAATTAGTTTATGGAATAGTTTGGATGATGATGTAAAAAAGGAGAAATCATTAGTTGTATTCAAGAAAAAGATAAAGAATGTTTTGCTGACGAGATATATATAAGTTTTGCTGATATTAAGAAATTATACTGAAAAATTGTGATAATTTTGTGGTTTGTTGTATTATGTATTTTTTGAATTGATTGTTTTGATTTGATATAGTTATGAAGGGGCAGAAACGAAAAGAATTTATTCTTCTTCTGCTGCCTTTCATTTTATAGGTACAGTATTTTATTTAATTGTTTTGAATATGTGTTGTTTTAATTTAAATTAAATGAATGAATGAATAAACAAACAAACATAACAATATACACATAAAAGAAAAAAAACACAAGTATAAAATGAAAGGTAGCAGATGAAGAAAAAAAATATTATTTTATCTGCCCCTTATCTTACTAACAAACAATTCATACAACCAATTTCTTTAATTTCCAAAATAAATGAACAAAGCTTTTAACCTCCAATACAACATACAATTTTTAACAAACTACTGTAATTTAGATATAGGATTTTAACAATTTAAACTTAATCCTTCTTTTAAATATTGCCATTGATTTAGCCTCTTTAACATCATTCTCCAAATCGTTCCACAACCCAACTCTCTGAACCATGGCCGATCCTCCCCTCAAACATGTTCTAATTTGTGGCTTTACAAATATATATTTCCCCTTTAAATGGTAACAACTCGTTCTTTTGACAAAATACCTCTGAATATTTGAAGGAAGTGTTTCATTCTGTGCTCTATACATAACCAGCAAAATATTATAATCAACCAAATCGTAAAACTTCAACAGTTTTGTTTGACAAAATAATACATTTGATGGATGATTATACTGCTTTCTTGTAATAAGTCTAACAACTCTTTTCTGTAAAATAAAAATAGGCATTGTAACTGAAAGTTATGCACCATAACTCATGTTCCCTGAAGGAAGGGAATGAGGTGCAACACATTAGCTATGGGAAATGCGCCGCCGCACGGTTCACCTGAAGTAATTCAGTACAATCACGCCTTGGACAAGGCAGGTGGGTGTCAGAGTCACCACAGAGGCCCCGCCCTCTTGGTACAAAGATACGTGCGCCCATCTTAATTCCTCCAAGTGCACTTCACCGAGCTTGGGCATTGAAAAGGGCAAACTGTGTTGCACCTCGTTCCCTTCCTTCAGGGAACATGAGTTATGGTGCATAACTTTCAGTTCCCTTATCAGTCAGGTTCACTCGGTGCAACACATTAGCTATGGGAACGTAATTCATTCACGCCCTTGAAATGCTCTGTAAAATGCATGCTTGTGAGAACTTCTGCCTTTATACTTTAGGCGTTTTGGCTGATCTCTACTGTGTGTTAGAGAGTACAGCCTGAGTGACGTCACATGCAGTGACATCCAAACTGTAGTGTTTTGCAAACGTGTTTGTGGAACTCCAGTTTGCAGTAGCACAAATGTCTGCCACTGGAACACCCTTAAACAGAGCCCATGAGGCTGCCAGGCCTCGAGTGGAATGGGCGTGTACCCCAGAGGGCACCTGTTGACCTTTGCTGCTGTACGCCCTTTTTATGGCCTCAGTCACCCAGTGTGAGAGGCGCTGCTTTGAAAGGGCTCTGCCAGCAGCAGGATTGGCAAAACATACAAACATTTGGTTTGTTTTCCTCTAACTGACAGTTCTGTTGATGTAAACACTCAAGGCCCTGACAGGGCAGAGTGTATTCAACCTCCTCTGCTCCTCAGTGAGGACAGGGTGGGGAGGAAACGCAGAGAGCTCAAAGTCCAGACTTCTGGGATTTAGAGTTGGAACCTTTGGGACATATGCAGGGTTAGTACGCAAGGTGACCGTTGACCTGTCAGGGACAAATCTGGTACACATTGGGTGCACAGATAAAGCGTGGAGGTCATCCACATGTTTAGCTGAGCCAAGAGCAAAGCAGTTTTTTAAGATAACAAGTCTATCTTAATACTGCTGAGAGGCTCAAATGGAGGCTCACACAAAGCATCCAGGACTAATGGTACATTCAGACCAAACAACGTTTCAACTTCCAAAAAGCTCATCACGCACGCAAGTGGACGCACTTGGTGTCCAGACCTACTTGGACCAGAACGCCAGAACGCGAAACTGCTGCGGGGTGTGTGGGAGGAGCTTACCGGTATACCGAGTCCTCACTGCACTCCGCCAGGCGAGGAGCTTTTTATTTCTGTCTCTGTGGAGCAGACTTGACTGGTCGTGAAGGACTTGTCGCGAACACACAGCTACAATGAGTTTCTCTTCCATAGTCCATGACTCCGCGGGTTTTTTCTGTGTCCCACAAACAATACGTCACATAGTTGCGCAATACCCCCGCCCCCTCGTTTCCGCGTCACATAGGGACTCTCCCCCTCTCTTCTCCCCCTCTCTTCTCCCCCGACTCTCCCTGATTGGTTGACACACCAACCAATCAGGTAGAGTTGAGCGGCGTTTGAAAGTTTGAACGGCGAAATCTTCAGCATGGTGAATGCGTGGTTTGGAGGCTGAAGCCGGTTCACGTGCACGGAAAACGCTTTCCAGCACGCTCAACACGCACGCGACGTGACGCCCGACGCCAAGACGCGGCTGGAAGCGCGTCCCCCATTGACTTTGCATGTAAACTGGACGCTCCTGCCGTTGAAACGCTGTTAGGTCTGAATGCACCATAACTGAAGGTCCCAGTCTGGGGCCAGAGTCCTGCTGGGGGGCCTTTTTCTTAGTATGCCCTTCATGAAACGTATCATGAGAGGGTGGGCACCAGGTGTTTTACCTCCCCAGCCTTCGTGGTACGCCGAGATGGCTGACAAAAACACTTTAATGGTCTAGCAGGTCTTGTAAAAAGGTGAGGAGCTGGACCAGGTCATAGGAATATGAGATAATATTCCTTTCCAGACACCAGACCTCAAAAACACGCCATTTTTGAGTGTAGAGAGTCTGAGTTGACTAGGCTCTAGCTCCTTGTATTGTGTTTATGGCATTACCGGGGAGGTCGGAGGCCATTAGCCTGTTCCTCTCAGCAGCCAGGCTGAGAGTTGCCACAGTTCTGGACGTGGGTGAAGGAGATGCCCGTGAGCCTGTGTCAGCAGGTCCCTGTGGGGGGGCAGCTGCCATGGTGTCCCTGACAACAGTGACATCATTTCTGGGAACCACGGTTTCTGTGGCTACCTGGGGGCTATGAGTATCAGGGAAAGAGCTCCCCTGAGTACACGTTCCAGCGTCACCTGAATCAGAGGGATGGGGGGGGGGAATGCATAATATAGAACCCCTGGCCAGCTGTGGGCCAGTGCGTCTGTTCCCAGCGGAGCGTCTGTTTCTTTCAGTGAAAAATACAGGCCGCAATGCATGCTGGTTTTGCAGACGAACAGATCTACGGATGCCCGCCCGTATCGTGTCCAGATCTGGTCCACTGAGGCATTCATGGCGCGGACCACGAGGCCCTGAGCGCGGTAACACTTTTCGAGCTGGGAGGCCGAGGTGCGGCAGGCCTTGCTGGGCAGAGTCGGCTTTGCGCCTGACGTCCTGGGGGCCAGGTGATCCGCCAGCGTGTCCTCCATCTGCGATATGTTGGCGATTCCTGCTGCCTCCATTCCGGCGATGTTGAGGAACTGGGAGAGCGGCAGCAGCATAGGAGCCCTGGGTTCAGCCCAGGTGAGAGTGAGCTCCGTCAGGAAATCCGGAAAAATCGGCATCCTGTGCCTCGTGGCCGACTGCTGTTTTGCGTAGACATAATTCCCCGCCAACCTCGTTACCTGTTGGTGAGGTGGGGGTTCTGGCCAGCTGATCCGCAGCGTGTCTGCCGTCACTCTGCGACACAAGTCGAACAAAGCGGGGATTGAGACATCCGTCTATGGCTGAGTTGACGTTGGGTTCTGGGAGAAGTCTTCTTCCTCCCCTTCGTCCTCGTTCTCAGCTTCGTCATCTGAAATCTGACCCAAGGCTGTTAGCTAGAGCTAGTCTGCTTGTAACAGGCTTCTCGTGTCAAACTCGGTGGTGGCGAGGGCAGGACTCGGGGGATTCCAGTGCTGTCTTAGCGTGCAACATCCCCAGGCAGACGGGACAGGCCTTGTGGGTGTCCGTCGCCCGAAAGGGAGTAGCCACAGCCGCTGGGGCAGGCCCGGGAGCTGGGGCTCGCTGGCCTGCTGGTCTTCTTAGAATTTTTGGGATTTCGCTTTCCCTTCTCTGGAGCCATGGCTGAGAAGAGTCGAGCTCGTTAGCGGTGCTAACGTGGTCCAGAGATGTCTTCTTCATCGCATCGCTGGCTAGCCTGCTAACTCATTAGCAGGGTAGCGGTGTGACGTAGTTAGCGCCGTCAAGCGAAGCAACTGCGAAGAGAGAAGAAAAAACCTTGAGGTTAAATAAAAGAGGCTGGACTAGCTTTTACTAGCCCAGTAACACGCAGGAAATTTCTCTGTACGCTCAGTGTAGGGAGCGAGCTCACCTCCGGTCAAGCGATGTAGCTACAGAGAGTCCCACAAAGTTCAGGTGTAAGCGAGGTCAAGGGCAAAAAGAGGAATTAAGATGGACGCACGCGTCTTTGTACCAAGAGGGCGCGGCCTCTGTGGTGACGCTGACGCCCACCTGCCTTGTCCAAGGCGTGATTGTATTACTTCAGGTGAACCACGCGGTGGCGCAAATCCCATAGCTAATGTGTTACACCGAGTGAACCTGACTGATAAGGGAACTGATTTACACGCTTTTCCCCAAACGCTAACCTAATACAGGTAGTCCTCGACTTACGAGCGAGTTCCGTTCCTACGAGGTACTCGTAAGACGAAATATTGTATGTCGGAACACGAAACACGTGTCACTCGTAAGTCCGGATTTTCGGTCGGAAGTCGGAAAATTTATGCTAGCGCTACTGCGAACACTCGTTTTTCAACACAAACGTACATACTAGTTCATAAACATGCTCAGAAACTTGTTTACAAACTGTTAGCTAACAAACTTTTATCTAAAAACACATACCAGTGCTGTATTTTCTGTATGTTCTGTACAACTTTACTGTTCGTTAGTCAGCTCGTAAGTCCAGAACCTCGTATGTCGATGTGCTCGTAAGTCTGGGACTACCTGTAAATTAAATGTGGAACAATGAATGTGTTACACAACAAGAATAATGCCTTAGTATTCAAAAAATCTCTGACTAGCAATGGACTTGGATATTTTTGCTTTAACAAAACTTATACTGTATGCTGTTTCCAAGACAATTTATCATCAATGATGACACCCAAGAACCTCACCTTGTGAACTCTATGAATCACAGAGTCTTCAGTTAGAAATGGAACATCAATTGATTTGTTTTTTGTTACTACCGTAAATATCATGTAACTTGTTTTATCCAAATTTAACATCAATGTATTAATTTTAAACCAATTCTTAATTTTAACAAGTTCTGTCATCATTAATTTCAAAGTCTGTTTGATATCATCACCAACACCAAAAAATGTAGTGTCGTCAGCAAAAAGAATACACTTAATGAGTCCAGAAACCTTTACCAAATCATTTATATATAATAGAAATAATTTAAGTCCTAATATCGATCCTTGAGGAATTCCACATGTGATGGTGCCGAGTTCTGATTTCACCTCATCCATCAATACAAATTGTTTCCCTTCATTCAAATAACTACGTACCCATTTTAACCCAACACCTCTAATACCATATCTTTGTAACTTATCAAGGAGAATGGTATGATCAACAGTGTCAAAGGCTTTTTTCAAATCAACAAATACACCCACACCACATTGTTTTTGATCAACAGCAGTAGTTATTAATTCTATCAATTCCATCAGAGCCATGGATGTGGAATTTCCTGCTCTAAACCCATATTGATTACTGGCTAAAATATTGTGCTTTTCAACAAATAGATCCATTCTGATGACAAACAATTTCTCCAAGATTTTTGAAAATTGTGGCAATAATGATATCGGTCTGTAATTATCTAACACACTTTTATCACTGTTTTTGAAAAGAGGGATTACTTTTGCAACCTTCATACGATCCGGAAATACTCCTGATGAAAAAGACAAGTTACATATATATTTGAATGGCTCAATTACATCACTCATTATATTTTTTACAAACATCATGTCCATATCCATAAAATCTTTGGATTTTCTTCCAGCAAATCTGTTTATTCAGTATTTCTTCATTATCAATACTCTTCAGAAACATACTGTTTGAATAACCTTCAATTAAGTAGGTCACATTATTGTCAACTCTTGGTATTTTTGCTGCCAGGCTAGGTCCAACATTCACAAAATATTTATTAAATCCATTAACAATTTCTTTTTTTAGCATTGATTTCCTTATCATTTATTACAAAAATTTGTGAACTACCTGTCTTTACTACCTGCTTATTCAAAACACTATTTACAACACGCCATGTTGCCCTCATGTCACCATTACATTTATTCATTAAATCACTATAATATTCTTTCTTATGTTTCATTATTATACCTACAAGTTTATTTTTATACCTTTTATATCTGACTTCAGCTTTTTTTACATTTCAAGAAAACAGAGCACTGTGCAAATAATTTTTCTTTTTACATGCATTTCTCAATCCTTTAGTCATCCATTGTTTATCTTCAATGTTTTTTGCAGTATAATTCTGTAGTACACAATGTTTTTCATATAATGCCTCCAAAATATTCATAAATACATCATATGATTGATTTACATTCTCCACATAAACATTTTCCCAATTTTGTTTAATTAGATCATTCTTTAATGTATCTAAGGCTTTTTTAGATATCTTCTTCTTCTTCTTCTTTCGGCTTTTCCCTTTTCAGGGGTCGCCACAGCGAGTCATCCTCCTCCACCTCACTCTGTCCTCTGCATCCTCTGTCCTCACTCCAACTACCTCCATGTCCTCTCTAACTGCATCCATATATCTCCTCTTTGGTCTCCCTCTTTGTCTTTTTCCTGGCAGCTGCATTTCTAACATCCTTCTACCAATATACCCACTGTCCCTCCTCTGGACATGTCCAAACCATCTCAGTCTGGCCTCCCTAACTTTATCTCCCAGTTGTTCAACATGTGCTGTACCTCTGATGATCTCATTCCTGATCTTATCCATCCTTGTCACTCCTAAGGAGAACCTCAGCATCTTCATTTCTGCCACTTCCAGTTCTTTCTCCTGTCTTTTTGTCAATGCCACTGTCTCCAGACCATACAACATAGCTGGTCTCACCACTGTCTTGTAAACTTTTCCTTTGACCTTTGCTGACACCTTTTTGTCACAAATCACTCCTGAAACTTTTCTCCATCCACTCCATCCTGCCTGGACTCTCTTTTTCACCTCTTTACCACATTCCCCATTTTCCTGGACAGTGGACCCCAAGTACTTGAAGTCCTGCACCTTTGTGACCTCTGCTCCTTGTAGCCTCACTGTTCCACTGGCCTCCCTCTCATTCACACACATGTACTCTGTCTTACTACGACTGACTTTCATTCCTCTTCTTTCAAGAGCATACCTCCACCTCTCCAAGTTCTCTTCCACTTGTTCCCTGTTCTCACCACAGATCACAATGTCATCTGCAAACATCATAGTCCATGGGGATTCCTGCCTGACCTCATCTGTTAGTCGGTCCATCACCAGAGCAAACAAGAAGGGGCTCAGAGCCGATCCTTGATGCAATCCCACCTCCACCTTGAAGCTATCTGTCACTCCCACAGCACATCTCACCACTGTCCTGCTGTCCTCATACATGTCCTGTACCAGTCTAACATACTTTTCTGCCACTCCAGATTTCCTCATGCAATACCACACCTCTTCTCTTGGTACCCTGTCATATGCTTTTTCTAAATCCACAAACACACAATGGAGTTCTTTCTGACCCTCTCTGTACTTCTCTATCAACATCCTCAAAGCAAAGATGGCATCTGTGGTGCTCTTTCTTGGCATGAAACCATACTGCTGCTCACAGATAGTCACATCTTGTCTAAGTCTTGCTTCCACAACTCTCTCCCAGATCTTCATTGTGTGGCTCATCAACTTAATTCCCCTGTAGTTGCTACAACTCTGTATAATAATTTTTTTTTCAACAGTTTTATTTATATTGCTTTGATATTTATTGTAAATTGTAAAAACCGGTAAGTGATCACTAACATCTGTCATTAGAATGCCACTAAACACATCCCCCTTTATTGTATTTGTGAAATAATTATCAATTATGGTCGCATGCTGTGAGTTGTAATTCTGGTAGGTTGCAATATCAACGGGTAAAGATTTAAGGTGTACATCGAATCTATAAAAGTACTAACATTATTAGACTATTTTTTTACTTCCCAAATCAATATTGAAATCACCACATACAAAATTGTTTTGTTGCAACCCTTTTCTACCAACTCTATCATTTTGTCTGTAAATGATTCTATATCGGAACCAGGTGGTCTATATACACAGCTTACCATGATGTTTTTACCATTTTCATTTAGTATTTCAATTGTTATCATTTCAATTATTTTATCATCAATTAATGACATTTCTTCAATTAATTTGCATTTTATCTCACTGTATAAGATATTTAATACTGTGATTAAAAAAAAATACATATGTGAATATGTCTGTGCAGTGCCCTGAGACGACTTCTATTGTGATTTGGCGCTCTGTACTGTAAATGAAAGATCTATAAATGAAGCTCTAAACCTTGACCTCTCTAAGGGATTTTAATCAACTGCAAAGTTCATGGCAAAAACCAACGCAGACATGTTCCCGTTTTTAATATTTTACACCACTTTATAATGTAGCTGTTTTTCTTTTGTTTTTCTTTAATTTCTTCTATTTAATATCTTTCAATTTCTTTGTTTAAAACAGGTCTTTCTTGTAAATGAGTCCTCATGGCTCAAAGAGATTAACATGTATAAATAAAGGTTGAATAAACTCTTCCACTCTGGAGTTGCCCCTGGTGAGAGGCGCCGAGCAGGAGTGGGCATACTGGTTGCCCCCCATCTTGGTGCCTGTACGTTGGGGTTCACCCCGGTGAACGAGAGGGTAGCCTCCCTTCGCCTACGTGTGGGGGGACGGGCTCTGACTGTTGTTTGTGCCTATGCACCAAACGGCAGCTCAGACTACCCACCCTTTTTGGAGTCCTTGGAGGGGGTATTGGAGAGTGCGCCTCCTGGGGACTCCCTTGTTCTACTGGGGGACTTCAACGCTCACGTGGGCAATGACAGTGAGACCTGGAGGGGTGTGGTTGGGAGGAACGGCCCCCCTGATCTGAACCAGAGTGGTGTTCTGTTATTGGACTTCTGTGCTCGTCATGGATTGTCCATAACGAACACCATGTTTAAGCATAAGGGTGTCCATATGTGCTCTTGGCACCAGGACACCCTAGGTCGCAGTTCGATGATCGACTTTGTTGTCGTCTCATCTGATCTGCGGCCGCATGTCTTGGACACTCGGGTGAAGAGAGGGGCGGAGCTGTCAACTGACCACTACCTGGTGGTGAGTTGGCTCCGATGGTGGGGGAGGATGCCGGTCAGACCTGGCAGACCCAAACGTATTGTGAGGGTCTGCTGGGAACGTCTGGCAGAGTCTCCCGTAAGACGGAGCTTTAACTCCCACCTCCGGGAGAGCTTTGAACACGTTCCGAGGGAGGCGGGGGACATGGAGTCCGAGTGGGCCGTGTTCCGCGCCTCTATTGTCGAGGCAGCTTATCGGAGCTGTGGCCGCAAGGTTGTTGGTGCCTGTCGTGGTGGCAACCCTCGAACCCGGTGGTGGACACCGGCAGTGAGGGATGCTGTCAGGCTGAAGAAGGAGTCCTATTGGGCCTTTTTGGCTTGTGGGACCCCGGAAGCAGCTGATAGGTACCGGCAGTCCAAGCGGCATGCGGCTCGGGTGGTTGCTGAGGCAAAAACTCGGGCGTGGGAGGAGTTCGGAGAGGCCATGGAGAATGACTTCCGTACGGCTTCGAGGCGATTCTGGTCCACCATCCGGCGTCTCAGGGGGGGAAAGAGGTACGAGACCAACACCATTTATGGTGGGGGTGGCGTGCTGCTGACCTCAACTCGGGATGTTGTGAGTCGGTGGGCGGAATACTTCGAAGACCTCCTCAATCCTACTGGCACGTCTTCCACTGAGGAAGCAGAGCCTGGGGACTTTGGGTCGGGTTCTCCGATCTCTGGTGCTGAGGTCGCCGAGGTGGTTAAAAAGCTCCGCGGTGGCAAGGCTCCGGGGGTGGATGAGATTCGCCCGGAGTTCCTTAGGGCTCTGGATGTTGTAGGGTTGTGTTGGCTTACGCGACTCTGCAATATCGCGTGGACATCGGGGGCAGTTCCCTTGGATTGGCAGACTGGGGTGGTGGTTCCCCTATTCAAAAAGGGGGACCGTAGGGTGTGTTCCAACTATAGGGGGATCACACTCTTAAGCCTCCCTGGTAAGGTCTATTCAGGGGTTCTGGAGAGGAGGGTCCGTCGGATAGTCGAACCTCGGATTCAGGAGGAGCAGTGTGGTTTTCGTGCTGGTCGTGGAACACTGGACCAGCTCTACACCCTCAACAGGGTCCTGGAGGGTGCGTGGGAGTTTGCCCAACCAGTTTACATGTGCTTTGTGGACTTGGAGAAGGCATTCGACCGCGTCCCTCGGGGGGTTCTGTGGGGGGTACTCCGGGAGTATGGGGTACCAGGCCCTTTGATAAGGGCTGTTAGGTCCCTGTACGACCGGTGTCAGAGCTTGGTCCGCATTGCCGGCAGTAAGTCAGGCTCGTTTCCGGTGAGAGTTGGACTCCGCCAAGGTTGCCCTTTGTCACCGATTCTGTTCATAACTTTTATGGACAGAATTTCTAGGCGCAGCCAAGGTGTTGAGAGGATCCGTTTTGGTGACCTTAGAATCGCTTCTCTGTTTTTTGCAGATGATGTGGTCCTACTGGCTTCATCAGTTCGTGATTTACAACTTTCACTGGAGCGGTTTGCAGCCGAGTGTGATGCGGCCGGGATGAGGATCAGTTCCTCCAAATCCGAGGCCATGGTCTTGAGCCGGAAAAGGGTAGCATGCCCTCTCCGGGTCGGGGAGGAGGTCCTGCCCCAAGTGGAGGAGTTTAAGTATCTCGGGATCTTGTTCACGAATGAGGGAAAACTGGAGCGTGAGATCGATAGGCGGATAGGTGCAGCGTCCGCAGTGAAGCGGGCGCTGTACCGGTCTGTCGTGGTGAAGAGAGAGCTGAGTCAAAAGGCAAAGCTCTCAATTTACCGATCGATCTACGTTCCCACCCTCATCTATGGTCATGAGCTTTGGGTTATGACCGAAAGAACAAGATCTCGGATACAAGCGGCTGAAATGAGTTTTCTCCGCAGGGTGGCTGGACTCTCCCTTAGAGATAGGGTGAGAAGCTCAGTCATCCGGGAGGGACTCGGAGTAGAGCCGCTGCTTCTCCACATCGAGAGGAGCCAGTTGAGGTGGCTCGGGCATCTGGTTAGGATGCCTCCTGGACGCCTCCCTGGTGAGGTGTTCCGGGCATGTCCCACCGGGAGGAGACCCAGAGGAAGACCCAGGACGCGCTGGAGGGACTATGTTTCTCGGCTGGCCTGGGAACGCCTTGGGATTCCCCCGGAGGAGCTGCTCCAAGTGGCTGGGGAGAGGGAAGTCTGGGCCTCCCTACTTAGGCTGCTACCCCCGCGACCCGACCTCGGATAAGCGGAAGAAGATGGATAGATGGATGGAAATAAAGGTTGAATGAAAACTGAATGGAAATTAAATAGTACAATGAAACTTGGTTTTTGGGTTCTACAAGTTATCCTTTTTACGGTATAACTGGTCATTTTTTACATTTACAGCATTCTTGTTCTTGATGGTAAACATTTACATGTAAAGCTTTTCATAAGTTTGTTCCTTCAGGTGTGTTTACCTTGAAATAAAAAAAAAGACATCGTAATCAATCTTCTTTTGCATATACTCTTTTTACCAGCTGTTAACCTCGTGTTCACATGGAGCTCATGGTTTGGTTTGACTTTCAGCAGGTCCTTATAATAAATAAGACAACAAATAGGACGTTTTTTATTAGCCCCACAGCCTGCCATGACAGTGCGAGCCCTCAGATCGTTATCGGCCCGGAATACAAAAGAACTGCGAGCTACTTAGAATACAAATCACAAAAAGTGTGACTGCAAAGGGCCCTCTCGAGTGAAGAATGGTTATTGAAACGAGGTAGGAGAATGCCAGTGAGATAAAGAAAAGAATGAGCAATGCTTTTCAGTCAACACCAGCCCTCTCCAGTTCCAACTCATCCTGACAACTTCCCTGCAAGTCGGCACGGGCACGTTTTTCATAATGATAGCTCTGCTCAAATGCCACTTTCACAGTTTAAAAAAAAATTTCAACATAGAGAATTACATACACTTATTGTTGGCGAGGCTGGCAGGTGTTGCACACACAAGATTTGGGCCATTTAAATACCTTTAATCTCGTGTCTGGATTCAAAAAATGAACTACGTGTGCATTTTAGCTCCACGCATGCAACAACGAACTGCATGCAGGCATTAAATTGTGAAACTTTCTTTTTTTTTGGAGTGGTGTATCCAGAATTAGTTTTTTTCATTTAGCTATATTGGATATGGTTAATCTTACACGGACATTAGTTTGAGATGTGTTTGTTTGTGGCATAAATTGTCTAGAAATGATTTGTGAGTGTTGTTCCGGTACTAATGTGTGAATTTGCTGTTTTTTTCTCCCAATGACTTTAGTTGATTTGAATGCATCCTTGAGCATTCTTTCTGCATTTTTCATTCTAACAGGGATGCATAGCTTCTTTATCTATTTATCAATGTTCTTTGGCGTGCTTTTGTTTTTCTGTCTGTGCAGCTGAGTTTTCCATTCAAGGAAAACGGTAAGGTGGTATGTTGTTGGTGGCTTGAAGCCAAGAGGAATGATCCCATCTTCACATAGTCAGCACATTTCTTTAGATTTGGTCGTGTTTGAAGACGAGAGACGTAAAGTTTCCACGAGTGAGATGAGACAGCAGAAAATTTACACTTTTAATGCATGGCCTTTTGGGCAACTTAGAATTTTTGAAGTGATGTTCTGCAAAATAAATATCAACAATTAGTACCATATGACTAAATTCTGTCATGGAGCACAGTTTGGAGAAAGCAGTAGAAGTCCACCTTGGCAGGTAGCAAGACAAACAAATATTGTATTGTTCTTCAAACTTATACACATACCAATATGAATGAATGCTACAATATCTAATATCAAACCTCTACATAATACCATTTGCTTAATGCTAAGGTTGTTCCATCCAACCAGTGTCTGTGTTACAAATGTATGTGTGTTGAGCACAGAACAGTGCTGAGAAGCTGTTGAATGGATCAATCTGTATTGGTAATGTATTGGTAATCAGTTTATATTGTAAAGACCGTCTTCATGCCATTTGCCTACACGGACCTACAGACCTGTTTGGTTTTACGGGAAAAACTTGGATGTTCTCTGACTGTCGGACCCGATTCTGGAGGGCAGGGCAGCTACTACGTTTGTACTACCATCATGCTGCTAACACACGGGTGGGAAACTTTTTTTCTTCCAGAGGGTCAAATCAAGATATTGATTCTGTCTGTCTGTCTGTCCGTCCGTCCGTCCGTCCGTGTCCGTCCGTCCGTCCGTGTCTCTCTGTCTATCTATCCATATACATATACATATATATATATATATACCGTCCGTCCGTCCGTCCGTGTCCGTCCGTCCGTCCGTGTCTCTCTGTCTATCTATCCATATACATATACATATACATATATACATATATATATATATCCATATACATATACATATACATATATATATATATATATATATATGTACTTTGTATATATGT
>JBBPBX010031554.1:19589-34448 GCA_038048925.1 Garcialebias charrua
ACTCCGTCATCTTTAAAAACTATGTTAGGATAGGCTAAGTGCTTGGTAACTGTACAGTACTGTACATTTATTTATTTATAAAATAAAATATATATATATATATTTTTTTAAACGAGATGCGTGACGTAAGTCCGAAACGTCGTAAGTCGAGGACTACCTGTATATATTAAACAGCTATCCTAGGGGACTTTTTTAAGGCTTTTTCTTGTTGCAGCATAGTTAGCATGCTTGATAAAATGTATCCCCAATAATCTTTAATTTCTAAGACTTACTCCCTGTTAACTTTATCTCATGAAAAAAATAATTTGTTAGCTTAAATATGCAAAACAAAAACTTAAATACAGACAAAAAACAAGTTGACTGAAAATATGGTTTTATCCTTTTTTAACCCAAATGTTTTTTGAAGTACTGGTATTTGTCCAAAATGCTTAAGTTAGATTTCCTTGAATCTCATTGATAAAATGCATGTTTTCATCAACTTATTTAAAAGTTGTTCTCTTTTCAGTGAAGCATACTGTATTGGGGTCTGGATAGAAATTGTTCAGGGGCCACTTTTGGCACTCAGGCCATGTTGCCCATGTATGTGCTAATGCGAACAGAACCTGAAAGTTATGCACCATAACTTATGTTCCCTGAAGGAAGGGAACGAGGTGCAACATACTTGCTATGGGAATTGCGCCCCCGCGCGATTACCTGAAGGAATATACTCACGCCTTTACGGCTAGGGGCGTCACCGCCGCGCCAGAGGCCCCGCCCTCTGGGTACTTAAGCGGCTTGGCCCCTCCATCTTTCTCCAAAGTTGCACTTCACCGAGCTTTCAGCATTGAAAAGGGCCAGATATGTTGCACCTCGTTCCCTTCCTTCAGGGAACATGAGTTATGGTACATAACTTTCAGTTCCCTTTCAGTCTGGTCTCTCGGTGCAACATACTTGCTATGGGAACTGTTACGGCTGGCTCAGGCCGAACACATTAAATGGACAAAGGACACAAGAAGGCAGAATGTAAAAATAAAAAGCTTTATTGAAAACTGCCCGACTCCTCCCTCCAGGTGCGGAGTGCACCGTCTTCTGGCACAGGGCAACAAAAAGGGAGCAAAAATAGACAGACAAAAGTACAAATAAATGGTGGACAAGAGTGAGTCAGCCAAAAAGAATATAACGTCCCCAGCGTCGGCCCAACCCATAAAAACAGGGCCGTCGCAGCCTGTCTGGAGACGGACTACCTGACCAAAAGGGGACCCTAGGGGTAAAAGAAAAACGATATAACTGGACTACCGATCTCACTCTGTCATTAGGCAAACCAACAAAAACTCCAAACAGCTCCAAGCTCCAAACAGCTCCAAACAGCTCAAAAGCTCCAAGCTCCAAACAGCTCCAAGCTCAAAAATGTTCCTGGTTAAACCAGCTTAAACTAACCACACAGGTCAGCATCCCTGATATCAATTATCATTAGCAGGATCCTAATGTCATCAATGCAGCCTTCAGCTACCCAGTGCACTAAGCACAACAAAAGTCAAATGATGAGCAAACATTCCTAAGTGCATCAAGCACAGTCAAACTCCACAAACAAATGAGCTGACACAAATGCAACTAGCAGTCAAGACCAAACATGAGCTAGTAGCCACTCTTTAAGTGCATCTAGCAGTCAAGACCAAACATGAGCTAGTAGTTACTCACCAAGAACCTTCTAAACAGAAGATCAGACTTCAAGACAGGCAGGGGCGGGCGGAGAACACCCCACAGTACCCAAACAGTACTCAAACAGTACCCAAACAGTACTCAAACAGCTCAGCAATAAAGCAACCAAACTCTGAGCTCACAACACTCCGCATTCAAGCACAGTCAACTTGAAGTATATATAGGCGTGGCTCTCAGGTGTTCCTGGCTGAACACACACAAGCCTGATCACAATCAGACTAATTAACCACACAAAAGCATGACTGCAGTCAACATACATAAGAACTAAAAGGTGTCAGCATTGGCAGCTTCCTCAGGATATGTAACACCTCCACCACCAGTGTTTTGTATGGGTGTGATGTGGATGCCAGGTGAAAACATCTCACATCCGCACATGCAAAATAAATAGGACCCTAGAGAGTAACAATGTAGCGGTCACAACAGACAAACGGACTAAAAACATCATTAAAACTAGTCCGCCTAACCGCTAACATAATCAATATCATGTTATCTTAAAATGTTTTAAAACCAAAAAGGCATCTCTGATCTGACATTAATTTGAAAAGCATTTGTTTTGTATAACAAACGCCATCATCATTTCTGATGAGGTCAGTCAGTGACGAAGAGAGTCGTAATTTCTTAGCAAACAGAGGGAAACTGTTCTCCTCCATCTCAGCACTGGACAGTGTTGGACAACTCTCTCCATTCAGCTGTAGCGACACCTTCTGGTCAACTGTAGCAGATCTGATTTCAGTTATTCTGAAAATATAGGAAATAGTGTCAGACAGTGAATTATGGTCAACATAAGAGTTCACTGTTGCACACCACACAGACTTAATAAAGTCATTTCCTGACTCATTTCCAGTTTCTTTTTGAGGCCATGGTCCCACATCATTCAGCAACAGTCTGCAGTCTGCAGTGGCTGAAAGGGAACACAAAGAAACAAGAGAACTTGACACACGTGTCTTGACAGTCAGGGGGGATCTGTCCTCTTTTTCTGCTCTGGACAGCATCCCTGTGTCAGTTTCAACAGCTCTGCTCTCAGCCGCACTGTAAGCACAGAGACCGTTAGACACAGAATCATGAAATGAGAGTTCAGTTTTAAATAACAATGAAAAACTGTCACTCCAGTCAACATCTTTCACAACTCCTTCATAGTTCTGTGCAGGAGCTAAAAGAGAACACAATGAAACAGGTGGAATTGTTTCTTCTGGATCCTCCTCAGTTAAGCTCACTGGGACTTCTTCAGAGCTAAATAAACATTCACTCAGGTCAAGTTCCTTCAGCTCAAAGTTTTTAAAATCCACATCTTTAACTGGGATTAAGTCAGATTCATTTTCATGTTTAATTTCAAGTTCAGTTACATGAAAAAAGAAGAAACTGTCACCCAAGTTGACATCATCCTCATTTTTCTCCTCTTGATGTTCTTCTGGCGCCATCTCCTGTAGATGTGAGAGAGGCACACCTGCTTGAATGAAAGGCTCTGGTGTCACCTTTGGATGACACACAGTGGGACACAAATGGTGATCTTCCCTTTGTGCAGTATGGAGCTCTCTCAATTCTAGAAGACGCTTCTTCTCATGTAGAGCGGCTAGAATACTTTGACTTTTGACTTCTTGTTCTTTTAAGAACAATTCATGTTTAAGTTGTAGCTCCCTTCGTGCGACCTCGAACTGTTGTGAAATAAGTTCTTTTTCTTTCCTCAATTGTTCTTCAAGCTCTTTTTTTCTTAAAGCAACTTCATTTTCATTTGAATGTCCATAATCAGGCATCACAACAACCCCAAGTTGAATTAATTCAGTCAGCAGTCCACCTTCAAACCAACCATCACGTTCGTATTCTCTAGTGTTGATTTTAAAATGGTTTGCTATACTCAACATCTGCTCTCTCGTGCAGTTTATATAGACATCAAACGTGGGCTGTTCAAGAAATCTCTTCAAATTGAATGCCATGATGCCAACACAAACAGCTTTTAAGCTGTACCCCTCTTCTAAAGACTTTCACTGTAAACAACAGCAAAATCACAGCTGCATTTGAACGCAGCACAATCCAAAAACACACACACACACACAGCTGCGTGTTTCAGCTCAATCAGCAACCAGGAGCTGGTCCTGTCAGCTCCAGAGAGAGTGCAAACTACAGCACATAGCTGTCAAAACACACCAAATGTAAAAAAGGAGCAATTATATTAACTGCGGTCCAAAAACACTTGGCTTCAAAAGACTTCACCACACTCTCAATATTTCAAGCAACCAACAGCAGGTTTAATTAATTAACCCAACAAGGATCACAACAGCTCAACAAGGACTCAAAAATCCAGACAATGTCTCAAAGATCCAGGCAAGGACTCAAAAGGGATTCAAAAGAATCCAGACAAGGAGCAAAAGGAGAAGAAGGATCCAAAATCCAGACAAGGAGCAAAAGGAGAAGAAGGATCCAAGATCCAGACAAGGAGTCAAAAAGGATTCAAGATCCCGGACGAGCCCCCAAAATATGTTACGGCTGGCTCAGGCCGAACACATTAAATGGACAAAGGACACAAGAAGGCAGAATGTAAAAATAAAAAGCTTTATTGAAAACTGCCCGACTCCTCCCTCCAGGTGCGGAGTGCACCGTCTTCTGGCACAGGGCAACAAAAAGGGAGCAAAAATAGACAGACAAAAGTACAAATAAATGGTGGACAAGAGTGAGTCAGCCAAAAAGAATATAACGTCCCCAGCGTCGGCCCAACCCATAAAAACAGGGCCGTCGCAGCCTGTCTGGAGACGGACTACCTGACCAAAAGGGGACCCTAGGGGTAAAAGAAAAACGATATAACTGGACTACCGATCTCACTCTGTCATTAGGCAAACCAACAAAAACTCCAAACAGCTCCAAGCTCCAAACAGCTCCAAACAGCTCAAAAAGCTCCAAGCTCCAAACAGCTCCAAGCTCAAAAATGTTCCTGGTTAAACCAGCTTAAACTAACCACACAGGTCAGCATCCCTGATATCAATTATCATTAGCAGGATCCTAATGTCATCAATGCAGCCTTCAGCTACCCAGTGCACTAAGCACAACAAAAGTCAAATGATGAGCAAACATTCCTAAGTGCATCAAGCACAGTCAAACTCCACAAACAAATGAGCTGACACAAATGCAACTAGCAGTCAAGACCAAACATGAGCTAGTAGCCACTCTTTAAGTGCATCTAGCAGTCAAGACCAAACATGAGCTAGTAGTTACTCACCAAGAACCTTCTAAACAGAAGATCAGACTTCAAGACAGGCAGGGGCGGGCGGAGAACACCCCACAGTACCCAAACAGTACTCAAACAGTACCCAAACAGTACTCAAACAGCTCAGCAATAAAGCAACCAAACTCTGAGCTCACAACACTCCGCATTCAAGCACAGTCAACTTGAAGTATATATAGGCGTGGCTCTCAGGTGTTCCTGGCTGAACACACACAAGCCTGATCATAATCAGACTAATTAACCACACAAAAGCATGACTGCAGTCAACATACATAAGAACTAAAAGGTGTCAGCATTGGCAGCTTCCTCAGGATATGTAACAGGAACGTAATCCATTCACGCCCTTGAAATGCTCAGTAAAATGCATGCTAGAGTGAACGTCTGCCCTTGACCAGCAGGCATCTCAAGGCTACTTTCTACTGTGTGTTAGAAAGGACAGCCTGAGTGACATCACCCGCAGTAACATCCAAACTGTAATGCTTTGCAAAAGTGTTTAATGAGCTCCAATTCGCAGTAGCACAGATGTCTGCGACTGGTACACCCTTGAATAATGACCAGGAAGTGGCCAAGCCCCTAGTGGAGTGAGCATGCACTCCAGAGGGTACCTGTTGACCTTTGCTACTGTACGCCCTTTTAATGGCCTCAGTCACCCAATGTGAGAGGCATTGTTTTGATAGGGCCCTCCCGGTAGCAGGTGCTGCAAAGCAGACGAACAGTTGGGTTGTTTTCCTCCATTCGGCTGTTCTCTGCATGTAAGTGCATAACGCCCTCACGGGGCAGAGATCCTTCAGCCTTTCCTGTTCCTGAGTAAGGACAGGAGCAGGAAGGAGGAGAGACCAAAGTCTAGACTCCTATGGTTCAAAGTCAAGACCTTGGGAGTGTATGCGGGATTAGGCCTTAGTGTGACCTTTGACCCATCAGGGGCAAATCTGGTACAAATTGAATGTACAGACAATGCATGGAGGTCACCCACGCGTTTCGCCGAGCAAAGTGCCAGGAGTAGAGCAGTTTTATAAGATAATAAATCTATCTTAACCTCGCTCAGTAGCTCGAATGGGGGGGTCACAGAGAGCCCCCAGGACCAGGCCAAGATCCCAACCAGGGGTCAGGGTCCTGCTGGGTGGTTTAGTCCGAAGGACACCCTTCATAAATCTTATTATGATTGGATGTGCTCCGGGTGTCCTGTGTCCCCAGCCTTCGTGACAGGCTGAAATAGCTGATAGGAAAACTTTAATCGTTGAATAAGAACGACCTTTTTCCAGTAAGTCCTGAAGGAAAGTCAGGAGCTGAGCCAAGTCGCATGCATAAGAAATAATATTTCTTTCTGAGCACCAGGCTTCAAAAATACGCCACTTTTGGACGTATAGAGATTGTGTTGATCCAGCACGGGCATTTTGTATGGTTATTACCACATTTTCCGGCAGGCCTGACACCATCAACCTGTTCTTTTCAGCCAACAAGCTGAGACTTTTGGCAGTTCCTGGCCTAAGTGGCTGTACTGCCCCTTCTGGTGACACAGAGGCTGTTAACCCCTGGGGGTCAACCAGGTTGGGAAGAAGGCCTCCTTGCCAATGTGCCCCCAAGTTACCCTGCTCAGGGGTAATTGAGGGCAGATGTAACCTGTCATCCTTATTAGACAGGATTGGAGCAGAAAGTCTATTTTCCTCCTCCAAGTTTAGAGTCCTAGGGCTGTGAGACTGCGAGTTATGTAAGCGAGCAGATCTCCTGACTCCAATCCGTTTTCTGGGGTGGTCCAGTTTACTGGTCCTTGGCTTTAATGGAGCATTGGTAGCAGGTAGGGGTGGGCGATATGGCTCAAAAATTATATTGTGATATTTCAGAGCATTATCACGATAACGATAAATTTCGTGATATAACCAAAAAAAAAAAAAAGTATTTATTTGACAAATTTAACTTAACATGTGGCCTTGCAGTATTATATAAAATTTTAAAAAACAACAAGGGGTAATTTTACTGAAATTACTTTTTTTAGTAAAGTATTCAGTCTCCCAAGTATAAAAATAAAAAAAATAAAAATGATCTGTTATTTAGATTGTGTTATGACCCGGCTCAGCCAGGAGAAGGGAAAGTAAAAACCCAGATGGAACAAGGTTGAATAAAAGTAACAATTTAATTGGTCAGTTTAAAATAAAATTTAACATTATCAAAAGGAGGGGTACTTTCACACAAGTTTCATTCAAAAACAAAATTTGGTCCTAACTTAAAGAGGAGCCACTTGCTCCCACACACAAAAGTCAGGGTAGGGCTGACCCTGATGCTTGTTAGTAGGGGTGTAACGGTACGTTAAAATCACATTTCGGTTCGGTTCAACTACAAGGAGGGCTCGGTTCGGTTTATTTTCGGTTTATTTTCGGTACAAAAAAAGTACAAAATAAAGACTTACAAAATGTTTATTTTGAAAATATGCCAAAAATATGTGTGTATTGTATTGTAGTAATAAATAAAAGTGACCCATTTGGATGATATTTTAAATAAACAGCACTCTACAATAAAACTATTTTAACAATAATAAAAATCTTAATAAATACAATAACAGTCAGAACCAGAACAATAAGCAGCAGCAGACTGTTTACAATCTAACTAATCAAGTTTTTGTCCAGTAGCAGCAGTGTGGCTGTATTTGTCCTCATTACTGTACTCACAACCTCTTCTTGGTGGGACAGGTGCTGGAACAGTTCAGAGTTCAGTTCAGTCATCACACACTTCTTAGCTGCAGGTGATCTGGTCACCAGATTCTGGTGGATGTCTGTCCCTGAAGTGGAAGAAAAGAGCAGCTACCTCTGTCCCACACTGGAAATAAAAGACAAAAAATAAAAATAAATAAAAACAAGTTAATAAGATTATGATTTTGAATAAAAAAGATTATTTAGATAATAATAATAAAAGAACAATACCTCTTCTTGAACGGTTGAATCTCTCACTCATCATTAGGGCAGGGCTTTGCTCCAGGGCTTGTTGACAATATCAGTTTTAGTTTTTTCATAAAGTTCTGAACTTTTTGAGTGATGGGTGTTCGTAGCGAGGATGAATAACTTTAAAGCCTGCGCATATAACAACATTCAGACTTAGAATCATAGATTTAAAAACTCATAGTTTGTGTTATTGCTCTGGACTGATCTGATACCTGATAAAAGTAGTTTAAATGCAGCAGCTGTTGTTGTTGGCTGTTGCAAGCTGCTTTTTCTTCGTTCACATTCTGATGACGTAGTTTCAAGTGCGTTCACGTGAGACGTTCGCTGCTGCAGAGCCAGTCTTGTGAAACAACGTCCACACAGCTTTGGATGTGCGCGCTCGTCTTTTAACAAGAAACGTTCCCAAACAGGAGACCGCAGTGAGAAGCTAACGGCTAAGGGCTGCGTGAGCTGCGCGTGCTGCGCGATAATAGCTCCGTGCTGAAACCCGCCCAGGAAATTTTGTTCCGCGGCGCATATATTAACGTTCAATGAGTGAAAAAATAACCAAAACGGTACGTAGGTGGGCCGAACAGAACGTGACGTACCAAAACGGTTCGGTACACTCACTAGTACCGTTACATGCCTACTTGTTAGTGTTTCAGCTTCCTCTGTTCTCTGATTCATTTTTTTAACTGAACTGCCGTGGACCGACTGTGGAACTTAATAGACAGCTGAGTTGCGCATGTTTGTAACAGTGAGGGACACAAGCTGCAACCGACAGCACGCAGTGGCTGCAGAGCGGGGGAGCGGGGGGAGGGGGAGACATTTGAGCTCTCTGTGCCTACGCGCACAGAGAGGGAGAAGGGAGAAGCTGCCTGAGACACGAGTTGGTGTTTTTTTTTAGCATTTTAGCCAGCTAATATTGCACGCAGACTGATGGAGGGAGGTGCACAGTTCTGTTTTGTCAGTTTAAGCGCTCGGTTGTTAAGGGGGCGGGGCGTTCTGACGTATTACGTCATGAAATTAGCATACAGTATCATGATATAACTTTTTTCCCGGGCAAGCTGTTTTTACCGGTATTATCGTGGACAATATGATATGGCCCAGCCCTAGTACCAGGTAAACCGACCTAGGTCTGTGTTTCACCCGTTGGGAGAATTATTTTTGAAAGCAGATCTGGATCAGCACAGAGCGGGAGGTCACGTGCTGTCTGACTACTGCTTGGACATTGCATGTCCCTTGTTAATAACAAAGGAGCGGCTGCAACGTGAGAACATGGGGATGTTCCTTTTGGTTTTGCAGACTTCAGATTATTTGGTGATAAAGAGCCCAGTCCCTCTCGAAAAACAGGAAGAGAGATCTGATTCAACTCTGACTTGTTTTCATCCACAGCAGGCTGAACACAGTCGCTGCTGTGAAGGTATGAAGTTTGTGGCTGCCTGAGGGCATCTGATGTAGCCCCCCCGTCGTCAGACTCTGTCAGCTTGCCTCCCTGAGGTGCGGACATGTCGCATGTTCGTCTGGTTAGTGTATTGGCTGCTCCATCGTTCACAATGGAGCGAGGGCTTGAGCACGTGACCCTCCTCACCTGTCTCCATGAGAGGTATGGGGGGTGTTTGCAGACGCCTCTGTGTCTGCTTACTGCAGATGAATCAGAGGCACTCTGCTGGGGTTTATTGATTAGGCTAATACCCCGTGGGCTGTGAGGGAGGGGGGGAAAAGGCCCCCCTCCCTTCATGATGGCTTGCAGGCCAGAGGGACCTGTTTTGTTGAAAATATTTGTGTGTTGTTGTTTTTTTTTTGAGAGTCAATAAAACAAAGAGGAGCTGTTTCATGAGCTTTATTCCTGCTTATGTGCAATGACGTACATGATTCTATGTCACTCACAACAGAGAAAGCATGATTTGTACATGCTATAAATATACCAGCTTTTTGTACTATGTTACAAGCAAAGTCTGGACATGAAGGGATCATTCCCAGTACCACGTGGGCGGGTGATCGTGTAACGTGGAAACGTGGACCTGGTTCATCAGGCACGTTTTTGTCTGTTGTCCCGATTCGCAGAGGAGGCCCTGTGTTTGGTTGCCTGGCGGGGAACAAACCTGTTTTTGCTCCATGCGTGCTCGGCGCAAGGCTGGCCCGGCGGGGGTCTCTGCCGGGGCTCTTCCTCGTATGCTGGCCGCTTCTGCGGTGGGGTACGCGTTGCCGAGTGGTGCCGAGACTGCGCAGGACTGCTTCCAGCAGACTCCCTTGGGGGGACGAAGCTTCTCCGGGGAATGCACACCCGGAGAGCTTCCGCCTGTCTGCGTCTTTGGTCCAGCTTGGTCTGAATTCGCTCCAAAGCTTTACCAAACAATCCCGTCGGCTCTATCAAGTGGTGGAGAAAAGGCACCTTTTGTCCCTCCGGGAGATCCGTTAAAGTCATCCAGAGGTGGCGGATCGCATGACCACTTCCGCCATTCCCTTACCCTGTGTAACAGCAGCTGTCCCCATCATATGGAGCACAAATTCTGTTGCTCTGCGGGCTTTGTCCAGCAAGTCGGCGGCCGCCTGCTTGTCCGTTGTTATTTGGAGCTGTTGCAGTTTTTCGGCCAGGTAAGCCTGCATTAACGCGAACGCGTTCATGGCGCGTGCCGCGAGTCCCTGAGCCCTGTAGCACTTCTCGAGTAGAGACGCTGAAGCTCGACAAGCCTTGCTGGGAAGAGTGGGTTTTGTTCCTGATGACTTAGGAGCCAGGTGAGACGCTAGTGTGTACTCAATCTGAGGCACGTTAGCTATTCCCACCTCATCCATCCCATCTACGTCAAGGAACTGTGAGAGGGGAAGGAGCATAGGGGCTCTTGGTTGAGTCCAGGTGCGAATTAGTTCTGTGAGGAAGTCCGGGAACACGGGCATCCTTTGCCTCGTGGCGGCCTGTTGCTTCGAGTAAAAATAGTTTCCTGCCAGCCTCGTGACCTGTTGGCGAGGCGGAGGTTCAGGCCATGGGATGTGCAACACGTCCGTTGCTCTGTGGCACAAGTCGAACAGAGCAGGGATGGAAAAGTCAGTTTCTGGGAGCACAGGTACCGGGGTCTGGGAGAGATCTTCACCCTGATCCTCCAGTTCCACGTCTGCCTCCTCCGTTGAAAATTCGCCCGAGGCTGAAATCAAGATCTCGTCCTCGTTCATCATGCCACGGGTGTCGAACTCGACTATTAGGTCCACCACAGGAGCCAGCACGTCAGGGCTGTCGCCCCATTCGACTCGTGTGCTGTCATGTGTATGTCGTTTGTTTTAATTTTGTGAGTTTATTGTTTTTTAATTCTGTACAGCACTTTGAGCTGCTTTTAGTATGAAGGGTGCTTTATAAATAAAATTGATTGATTGATTGATTGATTGATGAAGAGCCATGTTCTCTAGCTCCGGTGTGGGAGTGAGGGGCTCCGTGGTGTCCGCGTTTGCTGGTGTCGCTGAAGCGCCCATGGCTTTGGCGACGAGGTCAACCCGATGCCGCAGCACCGCATCCATCATGAGGCTGCAGTGTGGGCAAAAGTCGGGCGCATCCAGTGCTGTTTTTGAATGAAGCATTCCCAGGCAGACTGGACAGGCCTCTTGGGTGTCCGTTGCCGCGAGGGAGAAACCGCATCCGCTGGGACAGGCGCGCAAAGTTGGGCTCGCCGTCCCGCTGGTTTTCCTTGGAAGTCTCACCTTTCGCTTTCCTTTCTCCGGAGGCATGTCCGAGATGAGGCGGGCGAGTCCTTCCAGAATCTTTTTTTATTTTTTCTTGAAATGTCTCTTGCGTCGCATCGCTTTCGCTGGCTAGCTTGCTAGGAGTTAGCGAAATAGCTTTTTTTCTTGTGGCGTAGTTAGTGCCGTCGAGCGAAGCAATCTGTAGAGAGAGGAGAAGAAAATACTTCGGGATTAAGAGAAATGTGCCGGACTAGCTTTCGCTAGTCCAGCAGTACGCAGGAATAATTCTCTGTGCGCTCTGTGCAGGGAGCAAGCTCACCTCAAGTTGAGCGATGAAGCAACAGAGAAGTCCCGCGAAGAGGTAGTTCAGGTTTAGCGTAGCCTGGTTAAAACCAGACCCTTGTCCTTCACTTTGCTTCGTACTAGGGTCTGGACTTTCTCCATAGAGAACCGATTCTTGCTGGAGGCGTGGCCTCTGCTGAGGAACAAAACCATTGGATCTTAGAAAAATTTTGAACAGGGAAAAGCATTCTGCTCCCTCCCCCTCAGAGCCATGGCTGCTCCCCCGTGGTCTGTTGAACTTGACATCTGCTCCGCCTCCTGCAGCATTTTCTCTCGCTGCAGCCTGCCGCTGCATATTCTGTGTTTATATGTTAATAAAACGTTCTAAAAAAATAAAATAAAACCATGGATCGCTGGTCCAGCACACCAGAAGACCAGAAAATCTGATGGGACTCGGGCAGCAACGTAAAACCCGAGTTTAATTCTCTCGTGACAACCTGAGGCATTTCCTCATAGCGGAGGGAGAGGAGGAGGAGGGAGGAGGGAGCGATCACTTGACTTTTGGCCAAAAAAACAAAAGAAAACTCCAGATAAGGGATTAAGAAGGGGAAATTAATACATTTGTGTCACATATAAAACAGTCCTGCATCGCTTTGCATCGCTTTGAATGAGAACATGCGGCTGCTCGCTGGCTGCGCGCTGGGACAGGTGGGGGCGTGGGTTAGGGGCCAAAAACTCTGCCCCTTCTGTTCTCTGATTGGTCCGGTCAAAAATCAGCCGGAGAAATCGTTGTCTATGGGAGAAGTCCCAGACTGAGCAGTGAAGGGAAATGAGAATTGAGCGGAGCTGTGCAGGAAGGCGAGGGCCAGGCTAGGTTTAGCGAGATGAAGGGCAAAAAAGAGAAAGATGGAGGGGTGCAAGCCGCTTAAGTACCCAGAGGGCGGGGCCTCTGGCGTGGCGGTGACGCCCCTAGCCGTAAAGGCGTGAGTATATTCCTTCAGGTAATTGCGCGGGGGCGCAATTCCCATAGCAAGTATGTTGCACCGAGAGACCAGACTGAAAGGGAACTCACTGCCAACATGGCCACTATAGGACCGTGCTGCGGTAGATGTAATTCTTTTTTTTTACTTTGGTGCCTTGTTTTTGTATTTTTATTGCTGCTGTGATAATTTTTGTTGTTTGTGGGTTGTTATTATTATTTTTATTTTTTTGGTGAGTAGAGACTGTTCTTCTCATCCTGAGCATTTCATTGCATAGTCGAACTTGTGTTGATCTGCATATGACAAATAAACCAAACCCAAACCTGAACCTTTCAGTACAAACAAAAACCTGCTGGCAGGCAGACTAATACATTTCCAGCTTTTCAGCACTGCCAGTCAGTCTGTCTACGGTCCACACCACTATGTTCAAGTAGTAGCACAATCGGCTGACAAATGTAATAATAATAATAATAATAATAATCAAATGTTATAATATTAATCAAAGGTTATAATATTAATCAAAGGTTAAATATTGCTGTCTCTTTTTCCATACTCCATGCTCTATGACTAATGTCATAGCTGATAAGGTTGAAAACAGTGATAACTATTTGACAGAACTTCACTGCAAAAATGACCAGAATATCATTTTAGTCAAGAATGAGGATATACGTGACTATAAACATACCCTCTTTGTTTTATTTGAGTGACATGCAAAAGTTGTCAGTGCCAGAGAAAATGGCATTGTTGGCACAAAGAAATATCAATGGATATAAATCCACAAAGAAAAAAAAAAGAAGAAAAAACATCCGGAATGCTTGCTATCTATATTTGTGTTCGAAGAGAGAGTTTAAATTTGAACAATAGAGCCACTCTAAAGAGAAAGCTTGCTCCTTATCTTGGGACTTCACCCTCCTAAACTTCCTACTTTTCTGTCAGGGTGCATGTGTTATGGCCCATTTAGACACTTTGTTTCTTGACCCCAGTCAAGTTCAAAATACCAGAGATTTCTATTTTATATGCAGGGTTGTGCATGCCGCGTGAGAGAAATTCCATTTTCGCCACAAAATGAACTGGACTTGGAAGAAAAAGCAACAAAGATATGTTTGTTTCCTCCTTAGTGGATGTCATTGAAGAACTTTAACTTTATTCAAGGAAATTTTTAGCATCTTTATTTCCTTGACTGTCACAGTAAAGTTAATGTGGTGTCATGCCTCACACTAACAAGCTCATGCGTCACACCGTTGTAGGTGGGCGATGGAAGGCAGTGTTTTGGCCCCAAACATTTTCACGCTGATTAACCTGAATCCTTCCACTGCCTGTCTGGACATGGAGGGCTTGCAGAATTAGACACGAGGGCATGAACCAATAAAAACTGAAAAGGGCGACACTGCCCCCAAGCAGTTAGGGGAGAAATATATCCCACGTGTGGCACACATCCAAGGCGAGTCATAAGGCCTCTTGAGAAACACACCTAGTTGTTGCAAAGGAAGGGTGTTTTCTATGAGTTTAATAAATGCAACCAGTGTTGCCTTTTCCTTTTTCAACAATGTCTCCTCTGCGGTTTTAGCTTGCGACAGTAGTTAACACTCTGGCCTTTTCCTTTTTCAACAATGTCTCCTCTGCGGTTTTAGCTTGCGACAGTAGTTAACACTCTGGATGAACAGCTTTCTATGTAATGTGGAGTTTGTCTATGGCAACTACACTGTAATTATACAAAAACAATGCAGATGTTGGGTGTACTCAATCAGTCAGAGTCAGAGTCAGAGAGAATTTATTGTCATTTGCACCGCATGTAGTACATGTGTTGAAAACGAGATTATGTACACAGGGTCCCAGTTACATCCAACAACAAATGCAAGAGAAAAACAATAATAACATCTAGGATTAACTAAGAGAGACATCAGCTAGTAATACACTAAGCCCTAATGTAGTAGAAAAACATCATTATAAACAGCAGCACGAACATGAGTCATTATGAGCAGATGGTCACAGATGAACGCAGCAACAAGAAACAGATCAGTATCAACATGATGTGACATTTTGCAGTGTTTATTCTTATTATTTATTTATTCATGAGTCTGACAGCCTCAGGGTAGAAGCT